>PVIR01010343.1:0-50378 GCA_004026965.1 Petromus typicus | reverse complement strand
GCCCGGGTTCGATTCCCCGGTAACCACATACCATACTGGGCATGGAGACTCACGCCCAGCAGCAACCAGTACCACATACTAGAGCGCCGGGCGTGGTGGCTCACGCCTGTCATCCCAGCACTCGGGAGGCAGAGGCAGGAGGATTGCTGTGATGTGAGTTGGAGGCTGAGCTCAGGGCCAGCCTGAACCACAAAGCGAAACCCTGTCTCAAAAAACCTAAAAAAAAAAAAAAAAATGTTGGGAAAGGTATAAATTAGTGCAATACCCGATTTATAAGGCGGTATGTGCAATAGGTTAGAGGACCTATTGATGAATTCTTCGTAGACAGGTATCCATCTGTATCTCGAACAAGATAGAGAACGTCTAGCTCCAGCTTACTCAGACTGCTCGCACTCAGTGTCTCACAGAGATAGCCACCTTCTACGCCTTATCGCTATGCATGAGCTTTGGCAGTGTTTAAACCCGATAAGAAGGAAATGTGGGCCAGGGCGTGCGCTTTGGTATCATGTCTTTTTTGGCTCAAAAGTGTATGGGATTCATACATGTTCATTCTTTTTCACTGCTGTGCATTACTTCATGTGTACTTTTTTTCAACAGTTCGTGTATTCATTGAATTGTTCACGGACACTTGAGTTGTCTCGAGCGTTTGTCTTTTGTCTTAGTTATTCTTTCGTTGCTGAGTTAGAGGGGGAAGTGTATTTAGCTTACAGTTTGTAGAGGTTTCAGTTCGCAGTTGGCTGTCTCCACGGCAGAGTGACAGATGGCAGAGGAGCATCTCAGAGGAGAACAACGGCAACAAGAGACATTAGTAGCATCTTTGTGCCCTCTTTACCTTATCCAGGCTCCTGAAGGCAGGTAGCAGTCACACTCTTAATCCTAGTGTCCTTGAATTTAGCATTGAAGCATGAATCCATTCCAGTGTCACACACTCTAGATTCAGCCACCTCCAAAATGAGCCCACTTGTAACCACGAGGCTTTGGTGGACACGTAGATACAAGCCTTACCCCCTTTCATAAACGAAGCTGCTAGAAGCATTCTTACACATGTCTGTTGATAGGCACAGTATTCATTTACGTCAGGATTTATAGACCCGGGATTGGTACATACCCCGGCTTGTTGAGCATATGCATATTAAACTTTAAATGTACTGCCAAATAATGTACCAAGAAGAACAATAACAGCAAAAGTAAAGAAATAAAGAAAAAATTTTAAAGCCAGAGAAAGAGGTTTAAAGTGAGAAAACAACAGAGTGATATAACAACTTATGTCCCAAGCAATATGAGATTTTTGACTGTTCTACACTGTTGTTAGTGTCTATTTTTGAGCTTAAAAATGAGATGTGTATTAAGATTTTTGATTCTCTGATGATTATTTATGCTGAGCAACTTTTTAGATGCTTATTAGCCATTCTGATTCCTTACAGAAAAATGTGTATTCAAGTCTTTTGCCTATTTGTGGGGAGATCTTAATGCCTGAGTGCTGTACAGATTCTGGATATTAATTCTTTATTTCATGTATGTATCACCAATAGCTTCTGATTTGCAGCCTACTGTTACTATTTTAATTTGTTGCTTAATGAACAGAAATTCTTAACTTTAAATGTCCATTTTACTGATCTTATCTTTTATGACTAGCATTATACAGGCGTTTCTAAGAAATCTCTGCTTCTCCTGAGACCATGGAGATAATCTCTTTGCTATTTTTCAAAGACTGGTTTGGTTTAACTTTCACTATCCGTGGAGCCTGGGTCCAGTAACTTAACCATCTTTTAATTAACCTGCAGTGACAATAAAACGAATGCAAATTATCACAACTAGACTGCTTCTTCCTTTTCGATGTCCTCATGGAGGTAGCTTCAACACAGAACCCAGGGAAGAGACTCTTAGCCTAAGTTTAACCTAGCATATTTTAGTAACTTCTTTTCTTAGATACATTTGGTTCAACTTCCTGATTGAAAATAGGTAATTCTATCATAATCCAGGAAAGATAATCATATATTCACACATGGGTATATATTTTTCTTTAGAACATTACTTGCCTTTTTAAAATTTTATTTCAGATTTTTACTCTTCTGTAATACACTGTGTTCTTTCTACCTCATAAAACTGTGGCATCCCAGACCCGGAAGGAGTCTCAGGAAGTTGCCTTATGCTGCCCCTTGGAAAGAGACCCAGAAATTGAAACTGCCCTTCCAAGATCAGCGGTGCCTTCTTGCCAAATTCCAGCCTTCATTGGAGCTAATCCAGTCAGAATGGTTTAAAGACTATTTGTACATTTTGAGTGATTCACTGATGTATATTTAGGAAAGCTGAGGGAGAAAAGTCAGAGACTGAAGCAGTAACCACAAGTGTGCCTCTAGCGATGACTGTGGAAAAGCTGTCTCCATAGAACCTATTCTACCTCCCTCAGATAAGCAAAGAAATTCTGCTGTTACTTAATTCAGGCAAGAAAGACCTTTTGTGTGGTCTCTAGACAGCCCTTCGTATCTGTTTGTTAAGTACTGAAGCTCACAAGACTGCAACTCAATGCTCCTCACAAACCGAGCAAACCTGTGCTACAAGTATGACAATCCAGAAGCAAAGGGACATCAAAGCATTTATGGGCACGTATGAAAACTTCCACAGTGGCTTATCTATGTCCTCATGAGTCTCTGGCTAGGACAATGTCAAAATGTGACTTGGCTTTCCAAACCACCTAGAGCTCCCTCCTGTCAATTCTTGTTTCCCTTCTGACTTCTTCCGGAATGAATGGAACCCAGGATTTAGTCAGACTGGATTGAACAGGAGTAGAGACGCTGCTAGCCAGGCAGAGAGGAGGGTGTGTAAGGGAGGCTGGAGAGGGGAAGGAGGAACTGCCAGAGAAAAGAAGATGCAAAGATGTGCCATGCTGACTTCTTCCCTCCCACCTACGCCTCTCGAGGCCTCTTTGCTGCCCGCCTCCCTGATGATCCAGTCAGATGTCTCTTTATTCCCATTCCTAGATATCACCTTGAATGAGTGTTTTACCTCTCTTCTCAGTTTCCCAATCCCAAAATGGAAATGCTAACGGAGTGAGCCCACCTGCTTCACAGGTGTGTCCCAGCCAGGTGAAGTAATGAATATATGTGAGAGTAGTTGCCCAGTCCGCAAGGTGTATCTTTGCCAACTTGATGGTCTCTTCTCATGTTACTGTCAGGACAGCTTAGCTAGCGTGCTGGAAGAATGGAGAGAAGGGTAAACTCACTACACCTTCACTTCCGAGCCGCCTTCCCTTCCAGAGCTCCAGATGTCTTATTTTAGGATTAAAACCTTTAAATCTCTCTTCTGGGAAAAGCAACTTGATGAATGTAAGTTGTTAATTGTTCATTTCATGCCACGTGACCAAGCACTGGGTCAGCTCTGGATCTGCCACGCACCTGTGCCCAAACACCTATGTTACCAGGCTGCCCCAAATGCCTGAATCCCCCAACATTGTCCCCATAGCTTTCTTCACCCACATTTCTTTTTTTTTTTTTCTTCACCCACATTTCATACATTGTGCTACTCTTCATATCCATCTGGAGTTCTAGTTGCAAGCAAACAAAATTAACTGGCTGACTTCCATGGGATGGAATCTATTTAAGGCAGGATCAGTGACCCTGCTACAGGAACAGGCCTTAAGAACTGTACTGCAGGACTGTGCAGGGAAAACATCTTGAAGCGTGTCTCACCGCCACTGCCTGTGGAAACTCAGTGGAACTGTGCCCACCACAGCTGCCACCACCACTTGATAATCCGAGTCTCTGTGACTCTGTGCCCCTGCTTCTCACCAGCGGCGAGCGCATTCCGATTCAGACTCTGGGGTACGGAGCTACTGCTGATGAGCAGGGCCCAGGCGCAGCACACTGGCTAACCAAGACTGGGAGGCAGATTGTCGGCCACACTGACCTGCAACCTGTAAAGTGGGCTTCGCCTTATAAGGCGAGGATTCTCCAACCAGGAAAAATGGGTCAAATGCTGGCTGGCCGGACACGTCCACCCCCTTCTGGCCTGACACACTTGTGTCTTATGAGCCGTGAGTGAGCGGAGTAGTGTTCTGTACTCCTGCCAGCCCCGGGAGTCAAACGGAGACAAGTTCCTGAATCCTCCAGGTCTGAGGGCCAGGAAAATGGATTCTTGAGAAGCTCTGAGGAGGAAAGCTGTCCAGCTCCCCCCCCACCATACTCCACTTTCGGCCAGCAATCCATTTCCTCTTCAGAATTCCTAGAATAGGCATATGATGGATGTGACAGAAAAAGAGAAAGAAAGTAAAAGAGAGAGGCCATGGCTCGGCAGTCCTATCTCCCATGAGCTTCCTCTCCTAGCTGTGTGGCGCAGCAATCACTTGGATGCTCTGAGCTTTAGTTTCCCTATCTATTAGGAAAACAAACAAACCAGGCCTGGTCTGGCTCCCTCCCAGCGCCTCCAGCTTCCCCAGCCAGTGTCAAGCAGCTCCAGGGTGCGGGGCTGCTGGCCGGGCGGGCGCGTCCTGGGGCTGGCTGCACATAATGACAGTGTCCCAGCGCTGGCGCTTGTGTAACAGGCAGATTGACGGAGAGAGGGCGACTGTTTGCTCAGCAGCTGAGAAGTCTATAATTAGACTGTCACAACATCAGCAAAAGTACAGGATCAATGTAATCAGAGAAGAAATGGAAAAGAACAGGGCCTCAGTGAAAGCCTCCAGCGGGTCCCCGCGGTTTCCGGAGCACTAATCACCCAGCAGGGCTCAGTGTCCTGCTTGTGGGTTTCCTCCTGAGTGACGACAAGGTTGGCTTCGTCCTACCCTGCCAGCTGTTCTCAGGCACCTGGCTCTCAGCCTCCCCTCCCCCTTCTCCCTCTACTCGCTGGGTCCCGGGATGAGGGTCCTGGATTTGCCTGGCTGAGGCACCTCTGGTGCTCCTGATGCTCACAGCAGGCACAGAGCCAGCGTCCTTCCCGTGCAGATTCCTGGGCCCAGGTCGGCCTTCATGAATTAGACGCTCTGGGGATAAACCCCAGGGCTCTGCATGCATCGCATTCCCGGAAGTCTCCTGCACTAGAACTCCAAGACTGTCCTCTCGCTTCTGTCACACAGAAGTTACAGCCCAGTCAGCCCCACAGCAGCAGGATTTGGGGCAGCCAAGGTAAAACCTCCCAGAACCAGGGAGGATAATGGGCTCCTTAGTTTCTTTTTAATCATGTTAAGAATTCCGAGCAGCAGACGTGTTTATCTCGTCAATCCACATGACATCTGAGCTGGGTAGTGATGTCCAGTGTTTTCAGTTTCTTTCCACCAACTATCAGGGCCAGGTCTCTATCCAGAAGATCTGGGTCTGAGGATTTTTAGCCTTTCCTGAGCCCAGCCCTCACAGAAGCAACTAGATTTTTAAAGCCTGGGAACCTTCATTTACTTCTTAAACCCTTTGTGTGGGAGAGGACTAGGTATGTGGCCTAAGGCCTTGAGCCTGAGCTTCATCCTCCCCTATTTTTAAATTTTTTATTTTAAAACAGAGTCTCAGTAAGTCACCACCCTTTCAGGGTGGGTTCAAATGTTTTGATCCTCCTGCCTCAGTTTCCCAGAGTGCTGGGATTACAGCTATGCAGCACCACATTGTTTAATTTTCTTGCATAAATCATGTATATGGCATTTAGAAAACACTGTGAAATACAGAGGGGCAAAAGGAAGGAATAAATTATGACATCCCACCACAATGATTCTGTTAATATTTTGATGTTTGGCCTTCTGCACTTGTGTGTATGTATGTAGATGCACACACACATGCACACACACACTATTCTTGTACCAACAGAGGTCTGCACACTGGAACAGAGTTATGGAGATTTTAATGAAGGGTAAAATTAAGGGGAAACTTAACAGGCAACGGGCAGCCCCCGCACATCTGTAACAAGTGCTCCTCCATTTCCACACCAGACCTAAAAAGATAAGAAGAGACAAGTTACCAGTCCCTCTGCAGAACTGCTGCCGAGGAAGAGCCCAGCAGAAGCTGAGGCCTTGGGTTCAAGAGCTGCAGCACTGTCCATTTGGCCTCACCAGGGAGGGGCCAGACAGAAGCAGCTGATTTTCTGCTTGTGTTGATCCCACCGGGTCAGGGTGGGGTGGCCGCCCTGGACCAACTGAGGTGAGGGGTTGGACAGAGGACCTGCCCAAGCATGGGGAAGTTGTCCCAGAAACACTTCTGTGCATTTACAAATGCAACAAAAGATCTTCAATTTCTCCATTTCCAAGTCAGGCAAAGGCAGTGTTACCTCTTCCCCAGATGTGCGCGGTGAGCCATTGCTTTGTGATGTTGCCTGGGACACAACGACTTAGGAGTCCTGTTGCTATCTCTCACCTTATCTGAGGGAGTCAGCTCTTCTGCTCTTTGGTACGTGGGACACCTCCACGGTACAAGAGGAGGTAGAAGCGGAGTATTAAGGAGGAAGCGGAAGACTATCAGAGCTCCTGCCTCCAGGAGCTGCAGCCTCATAGCGGGGCCAGAGGCCAAGACCAAGAGCCACAACCCACGCAGGGGGACCTGCCCCAACCCCAGTGCCACAGTGCTGAGAGGTGAGGTTTTTAAAGAGGCCCGTGGATCATGGGGGCACAACCCCCTTGCATGGATTAAGGCCCTTATCAGAGGAGAGGTTTAGTTATAAAAGGGGAAGTTCAGCACCTTCCCATGATGCCTTAGCCAAAAGCTCTCACCCAAGGACCTTGAGTTTCTCGCCTTCCTTTCCCTATGAGGCAAATAAACTTCCACTGTTTATAATTTACTGAGACTGTGGTGTTTAGTTAAAACAACAGAAATAAGATGAGGAAAAAAGACACAAAATTCTACTCGCTATTAATGACTTATTGATAGGGGTAGGATCTTAGGTCAGGGTTGAGATTTATTAACAATAGGTAACGTTTGCTCTGTACTGGTTAATTTCTAGATTAGTCCTAGGTATTTACACTATTAAGTCACTCAACTCTTCTAGGAGGTAGATTATATTATTATCCCCATTTTGCAGGTGAAGAAACTGAGGAGGAGAAAGAGAAATAGCTCCCTCAGGTGCATACCACCAGCAAGTGGTGAACCCAGACAGACTGATTTAAAAGCTCGTCTTTTCCAGATTTGTGTATCGCTGTGAGTCCAGCATGAAAACAACTTCCATAGCAACACTAAGTCATTACTCACCTTTTGGATTTCAGGTTTCTCACAAGGGTACAATGGAGTTTTCCAGAGGCAACATCATCCTAAGGCTGAGGAAATGTGTATTTTGTGTTTAAAAACTCTCAGTTTTAGTTAGCAATGTAGCAAATAAAAATAGATATGATTTCCCATTAAAAATTCTCTGTGCCGTCCATAATATTTGAGAGTATAAAGAGTTCCCAGGATCTAAAAGTTTGAGAACCACTGTATTTTCTTTTCTGGTGGGGGTTCAAAATATAGTGATACCAGGCTGGGGATATAGCTCAGTGGTTCCGGTGCCTGTCTTGCAAGCACAAGGACCTGGGTTCAATCCCTGGTAACCACATACCATACTGGGCGTGGAGGCTCACCCCAGCAGCAACCAGTACCACATACCACAGTGCCGAGCGTGGTGGCTCACGCCTGTAATCCCAGCACTTGGGAGGCAGAGGCAGGAGGATTGCTGCGATGTGAGTTGGAGGCTGAGCTGAGGGCCAGCCTGAACCACAAAGCGAGACCCTGTCTCAAAAAAAAAAAAAAAAAAAAAAAAAAATATATATATATATATATATATATATATATATATATATATATATATAGTGATACCATTGAATTATGGGATCAAATGCATTACCTCTAGTTTTCTTGACTGAATCATAGAAGAATAAAAAGCAGATACAAGACTAGAAAATTAGAATTCCCTAAGCAACAGAGACATCAGCTGAACCATTGTTTGGGCTTTGGGAAGGATTGTTCCAGGTGAGCTTTGGGAGTCCCAGGCGCTGGCTGCCTCATAGGCCAGCAATGGCCAGCGCAGCCTCCTGGCTTGACCAAGACCCTAGCCACACCCTCATCTGCTGAGACCTGAAATCCTCCGGGGAGTAGAGGGCACCCAGTTTGCTAGTTGAAAGACTATTCCAGTAGTATGTGTCATCTTGTTTTTGAGGAAGTGTGGAAGTTTAAGGCTTTATGTTTCTTAGTAGAAAGGTGTAATTGTAATAGTTTGTCAGGAATTATAATACATGTTTGGAACATGCTGAGGTATTTCAATCTATGAAAACAGGCTAACTGGTTGCTTTTTTATTTTTGTTTTCTTATCAGTAGAGTATTTTACAGCCCATAATAATTGCATTTATTGTGAGGAGCTGACACACATGCGTAATACATTTTAACTCTTCTTCCTCCTCTTCTTCCCGTCTCCTACCCCTCTTCTTCCTCTCTGCTATTTCCAACTCTGTCTCTTTCCCACTTGCAAAAGTTCTATTTTCATAGTTTTCCCCATAAAAATGTTTCATTCCCCTCTCTCTCTTATTTATTTTTAATATTTTTAATAAAGTGAGTTTATTGGTAGATTTTAGGAATACGTTATGATCACATTCCTCATTGGCAATTTGTACCCCTCATTTCTTATTTTTCTTAGTTCTTATTTGTCCCATCCCCCTGTCCTCTTCAATACCTCATCACCCCACATACACAGATTTTGTTTCCATTTTTTCCTTTGTACCATCAGATTTTTTTCTTCCCTTCTTTGCTTCCCCTGACCCTCCCTCCCTAGTTCCCCTTTGATACTTTCTTATTTCACAATATCTGTCATCCATTGAGGACTTTATCTACACCTTTAGTTTCTTTTTTTTTTTGGACAGGGTCTCGCTTTGTGGTTCAGGCTGGCCCTGAGCTCAGCCTCAAATCACATCACAGCAATCCTCCTGCCTCTGCCTCCCGAGTGCTGGGATTACAGGCGTGAGCCACCACACCCGGCACTGTGGTATGTGGTACTGGTTGCTGCTGGGTGTGGGTCTCCACACCCAGTACTGTTATGTGGTTACCGGGGATCAAACCCGGGTCCTTGCACTTGCAAGACAGGTGCCAGAACCACTGAGCTATATCCCAGGCCCATCTACACCTTTAGTTTCTCACATTAGGAAACACTATACTACTTACACATCTATGTCCTATTTATCTCACTTATGAGTATGGCCTCAAGGTGCATCCATTTAGCTACAAATGTCTCTAATTTATCATTCTTTATGGCTGACTAATAGTCCATTTTATTTATTTATTTATTTATTTATTTATTTATTTTAAACATCTTCTTTATTCATTCTCCTATTGGTGGGCATTTGGGCTGTTTCCAAGACTTAGAAATTACAAACTGAGCTGCTAAAAACATGAGTGCACATGTCACTGTGATATGATGCATTTAATTATTTCATGAATATATACAGCAGGGAAATAGCAGGGTCAAATGGGGCTCTAATCCTAGATTATGAGGAATCTCTACACTGATGTCCAAAACAGTGGTTGCACCAGTCTACAGTCCTACCAACAGTGGAGAAGGGTTCCTTTCTCCCTACAGCTCCACCAGCACTTGTTGTTGGTTGATTTCTTGATAATAGTCATTCTTTCTCGAGTGAGATGGAATCTCATCGTTGTTTTCACCTGTATCTGTTGAATTATTTCCCCCTTTTTATTCTCCAGTTCACCCAAAAAGATCTCCCTACTTCCTATTTTAGTAATTGCTTTTATGTAAATGTATGCTGAGAATTGCAGCAAATGAATTTTGGTCAATGGTGGGGAAAGGTGGAAATTAACACTGGGCATGGTATAAAATAATTGGTTCTTCTTACTTGGAAGTTGAAAGAATGTATTCCCAGCTCCTTAGGAAGCTGGGGCAGGAGGATTGCTTTAGCCAAGCAATTGGAGGCTAGCCTGAAATCATAGCGAGTTCTTATATCATAAAAGTAAACAACAAGAAAAAATATAAAGGGAAAAGACAAGTTTGAGATGTACATATAGGATATTCTAGACTGATCCCTGGATTTAATTTCTTTATTTCCAATCCAAGTTAACATGTTGCTTGAGTACAAATGACACCCCAGCCTCTGGATGAATCCTAATTGGCCTAAGCCCATCAAAATAATTCTACTCCCTTGAAGACTGATTATTTAGAGAAGAATAGGGTAATTAGATGGCACAGTGCATGGTTAAACTAAAAAATTTCATTACAGCAAAAGACAAATTACCATTAGTCCTTTCTAAATACTCCCCATTGCCTCAAACATACCTGTCCAGTAATGCTTAGCACTTTCTAAAGCATTTACTACCTCCTAGAAATCCCCTTGACTGGGCGACCTTATAAAAATTGATCAAGAATATGATGAGTTTGCCCCTGAGCACCAGCCAATGGAAAAGTAGACTCAGAAAACTTACAGTGTGACCTGACCTGCCTTCTTCACTGGATCTGGCACCATGAGACTTCTGGATCACCCCCAGTGTGAAAATGACAAGCAAAGTTGAGCATTTTGAAAGGATTCAAGACCTTGGGGCAGCTATGGCAATGTAACCAAAGACATTCTCCAAAGAAGACTTCCAGGACCACTTCAGAAACTGGCAAGAATGATCGGATGAGTGAATTTCAGGGGAAGAAGGGTATTTTGAGAAGGATTAACAGCAGAGTCCTTCACTGTAATAAAATTTTTTTTTTAAATTTAAACTCACACAGCATTATTCAAGCATATCCTCTATTTCATGGCCACTTAGTGGTTGGAGGAAGAGACATACAGGTTGATCGTTGTGTAGTCAGAAGGTGTATGGAATAACCCACTCTTCTCTGCTCCTTTGAGAAATCATACAAGTCCAGTCAGGACAGAGCCAAAAGGTCACAGACTACCACACCAGAAGACCATACCTCCACTAGCCCTGTCTTTCAAGAGCCCCTAACTTCCCATATGTGGTTTAGCCCATGGTTCCAACTTTTCCTATACTTGGCAACAGAACATCTGATATAATTAAATAACATTTTTCCCACTCAAATACTGTCTGATAGAGAGGTGAGAATGTCAACCGATCAAACGGTGTGAAATCAGACAACCCAAGGACAATCCTCACTGTGCCATCTAAATGGGAGCTGGCCTTGCAAATGGTAGCTTCCATAACCCAGAATCCTTTTACTTCACTTTCCATATAGGCATTTCAAAATGGTGGTGTTTTTCTTTCCAAATAATCTCCTTCCCTATCTTCCTGTACAGTAGACAAACAATAGAAACTTTACCCTCCACAGTCCACGTTTCTCAAGTGTAGAGCACATGGAGACCTGAAGGGGCAGCCCCAGGCATAGGGTGCTTGTCAAGGCCAACTCAACTCCAGCTGTTGACAGCAGAACAAGGCACCAGGGTCTGTGAACAGGGCAAGGCCTGAATTTTGTGGTGGGTGGGAAGAATGGGCTCTCAGATCAGCCTTGCTGGGTTTAAACCCCAGCTCTGCCTCTCCCTTGATAAGCCATGACTTCCTTATCTCGAGATAACAGAATGGAAATACTGTCCCATTCAGATGTTGTGAAGATTACACGAGCTAATTCATGTACCATGGGTGTAGCAATCAGGAAGTCTTCTAAAAATGTCAGGTAGCATAATCCACGAGACATAGGAAGGAATGTTCCAGAAGATCTCCAGGGCCCCATCTGGCCTGACATGCTGCTCTGGGAAAAGCAGAGCTGTGAGAGGAGGCTCTTTTTCTCATTGAGAAAAAGGGGCTCTTTCACCTACCATTCAAGCTGCCCTGCCCTTGGCACTCCAGCCTCCAGGGACCAGAAGGAAGACATTAATGTGGCTTTTGCTTTTGTTTTTTGCAGAGTAGTGACTATAGCAGAGGAACATAAAATAAGTCCATGCTAAGGTCCCATACATAGCCTACCAAAAGCAAGGCAGAGAATGTGGATATGAGGGTCAAAGATTCTGAATCATTCAGTGGGTCCTCAGGTCCTCATTCATACAAAGGGTCACAGCCTCCCTGGCTCCCAGGTGTCCCACAAAACACCCCTGTGATGTACAAAAGTGTCTGTTGTCGCATCTCAGTGCCTCGTAAATATGTTTCCTTCTTTTTTTGGAAGTTGAGGCCATTAGCCATCCCTGCAGTGAGCAGCAGAGCAGGGAGAGGCACCGGGGTCTGTGACACAGGAAGCCTTCACAGTGGGCTTCCGGCATGAGGCCGTTTTTAACATTGCTGGGTGCTGAGGAGACAGAAGTCTCTCAGTGACATCAGATGAGAACGAGAGGAAGCATACCTCAGAGTGCCTTGGATGTAAGCTGGGGACTCAACTGGGTCATGGCACTCTTAGTGACCCATGTTCTCATCTCCTTCTTGGGGTGTGTAATTGTTTCCTGGTAATTAATGAAACCTGACTACCTACCCTCTTTTTCACAGACTCCTCCCACCACATATTCCCAACTGTCCGAAATTCAAGCTTCTACACAGAGAATCTGGTGTGGGAAGTTGGTACCAGTAAACTTACTGGCACATGCATCTCATTAGCATGAGCATTTTCACTTAGCAGCTTTTAGGCTGGCTATCCCTGGGCCAGATATGTTTAGCTGTGGGGATGAGAGTTGGGAGAAAGTGGAGAATCAGTGCAGGTGCTCTGGGAATCTTCCTTCAGCAGAAGCAGAACTCAGAGTCTGAGGCCTCAGTCTGACCCTCAGGTACAGAGACAGCGGGTCAAAGTGCCACATCTTTATCTACCAGCATTGGTGTGACACAGGTTTCATCAGGCTTGAGCTTCTGGCCCAGGATGTCTTCCTCCTTCCTTTCACATTTTTTTTTTTTTTGTGGCACTGAGAATCAAACCCAAGAATCGAACTGTGCATCCAAGGTAAGCACAGTACCACTTGAGGTAAATTCCCAGTCCTCCTTTATCACTGCTTTCTTTGAGGTGGAAGATGAAGGCCTGAATTCTGTGGTGGGTGGGAAGAATGGGCTCAGGCCAAAGATCCTCTCTCATCAAGCTGATGCCGATCCCCAAGGAGACAGAATCCTTGTGCTGTCTGAGCCCTGGAGCTGTCGTGGCCTATCTGCCAGAGGGCTTGTGTTTGTCAGAGGGAATCGGAAGTAATCACAGGCCTGGTGCTTGCAGATGGCAGAGCGAAGGTTTTATAACCACACTGGCCCTAATCTGTGCTGAATAACCAAGGGCACAGGGAAAGAAGCTCCTTGTGGCCTGACCGGATCACAGCGGTGTGGACCTGGCTCAGGTGACACTGCTGATTCGGAATGGGAATGAGGCTGGAACGACGTGGATGACTGAAAGTCACAGCAGTAAGGAGACATCCACCCTGAGCATGTGACAGCAGATGCCCTGATAGACATTGCTCCATGTCTGGACAAGAGGACAAGACTGAGCACAAGGCTTCTCTTGGAAGGAAGGGAAGGGCCTTGTCTGCACGTTGGTGTGGGCTCCCTCAGACTCGTGTCTCTCAGAGGGGAAACCACGCTGAGCTCTCAGGGACGAGGCCCCGCCCCTGGATCCCCACCTGAAAGGACAGGAGAGCGCTCTCACCAGGAAGTGGCAAACTCATCCCTTCATTTAGGACATTGTTCCCCAGACTTTGAGAGCACTGGGAGACCTGAGAGCATTTGTTAAACATGTACATTCCTTTATCCCAAACTCAAAGGGTCTCATTAGGTAGTTCCGGGGTGAACTGAGAGTATGTGATTGTGGCGAGCAACCCCAGTCCCTCTGGCCTGCAGGTTCCTTCAGAAACTCCTCCAAGAGGCGGGTTTGCCGGCAGGTGGGCAAGGCTGAGCACCCCCGCGGCTCCCTCTTGACTGTGCAGTCTGGCAGTTCCTTCAGGCTCGCTGGGCGTTGGTTCCTTCTTTTGAGAAATGGGAATGAGAAAGTCAGCCTCTCCGAGCCACTGGGAAAAAACACATGCTGGGAGGTGGGTGCTGCTCGGAACGCATGGTGATAATTAGTTGTGTTATGATTATTATGACCCTGGGAAGCGTAAACATCGAGGCAGAGTCTGCACTTGTGAAAGTCTGTGTTTTTTTGCAGGAATGAATGTTAATTCTAACATCCAGAAGGAGTGTTAGTGTAGGCTGCTGATTCCAAATCTTCAGTGATCAAACAGATCTACCCGTATTCACCTCCACCCGACCGCGCTTACACGCTCCTCTCCATCAGCCATTTGCGTGGTTCACCCGGCTCAGCCATCGAAGAGAACAGCTGTCCACAGGGAGTGGGTCCCCCACATGGGCATCACAGCTCCAGAGGCCACTGTCAGTACTTGTTACGGCTGATACTTCCAGTTTTTCAAACAGTATCCCAAGAGCCAGCATCCAAATTTTTTTTTAAAGGGCTATTCTGTGTGGTTAAATATCCGAGCTCATTGAAAGCACAAGTCAGTGGCTTAGTTAATTTTATGTTTGAAGGTGGCTGCTTTCTACTGAGCACCTGGCAGCTCCCCAGCTCTGCTAAACAAAACTTCATCTTAGAGGATTAGGAAGTTGCTTTAAAATCCTCCTAAAGTCTGTTTTCTTATTAGGAATAATGACCAGCATGGCATCTGAGAATCCCCAAGTGGGCATTTCTAATAAGTGGGCATTTCTGTCTGACTTGCTGTGTGCCCCGTGCCCACTGCTTCTGCTCTCTGAGCTTTGGGTGCTCCCATTCACTCAGCGAGGGTTTAGCCCTCTCACCCATGACCTTTCCAGCCCAGAGCCTGTGAATCGAGGTGTGGGGATTAGCCTTGATGGACCAAGAAATTGATGCTTGGTCTTGCTTCTAGTTTAACAGGCTGTGGGGGAAGTTAGAACCCACCCATTCTGCTGCCGATGGTCCAATATAAAACACATTTTTATTTGTTTTGCACTGAGTAAATTCCCCAGGGTAGCCCGCCAAGTGGAATGGGCTTGGTGGTAATGGAGAAAGCCTGAGATGAGAACGTAGTTTCCAGAACCAAGAACATTAGCCGAGTTTTCCTGATGCCAGGACAGAGAGAGGAGAGTGGACAGCTCCTCCAGGCGCCGCTTGTTTAGTTACTAACCGTCTGCAGCCCGATTGTGTCTTTTACCACCATGCCGACAGAGCTCTGCCTTGGCAGGCAGCGTGTCCCTCACCTGGCCAGCCCAGCAGTCTCCTGTCACAGTGAAGTGAGGAGAGGCTTTGAGGTAGGGGTTGATGGGCCCTTTGGGTACAGCTGACCGGAGACTATTTGGGGGTTTGCCTCGTCTCCATGTTCATCCTTGTGCCTATTTCTTCCTGGCTAACTCTGGTAATGAATTGGAGAAGTGGTCAAAGTGGTGGTGGGGGGCTGCATAAAAATGTAGTAGGACTCACACAGTAGCTGGCACAAACCAAGTGTTCACAGTGTCCTGGGCGCCATACCAAAGGCTATTTCCTGGAGGTAGAAATTATTGTTTCAGAGGGAAAAACTGAGGGAAAAGAGGTTAAATGACTAATCAAAGCCACAGGACTTGTCAGCCAAGGAGTCAGGACTCAAATCCAGGACACCCAGCTCCACAGCTGGTCACTGGGGAGAGCAACGCCTTCACTGGACAGAAGCGTCCTCCCGACAGTGGCTGGGCAGCTGGAGCAGATCCCCGGCCACCTGTCCCTGGAGACAAAGGCCAAAGTCCGGGAAGGAAGGCTCTCCTCTGAGAAGTTTCTACCTCTCCCAATGTCACCTGCTCTGTTCCTTTTAATCCTGAAGGACTTGGAGAAACAACCTGCATGAGGAGCCCCAGGCAATGGCCAGAGCTTTTGCCAGTCCTTCTAGCTCTAGACACCTTCCTCAGGTTGGACTATTAAAATGATCGTTTCTTATACCCACTATACACCTTCCAGGTCAGAATCAAAAGCAGCTGAAGAGATTCTTTGAGGGCTTCTGACATAGGAAGTGGAGCTCAAGCTTCGAGGTGGAAAGAGCCAGGGCTCTGTGCCATTTAATCACCATATAACCTCAGTTAAAAGAAAAACAAGAGACTGGTTCAATTTATGGAGTTGACTTGAGTAAGAAAGAGGTTCTAGAACCAGATGTCATTCCAGACTCTGATGGTTCACCGTGTCCAACCACAGCCACAGGGTATATTTATAGCCAGAGAAAAGGACTCGACACACAGAAACAACCTGACTGGCTTTATATAGACATGATCTGGCCAGGGGCAGTCTGTGATTGGCTGAAGCTGGACTGCTGTGATTGGTTGAGACTCAGTAAGTGGGTCATAAGGATTTAATCTTAACTTACAGTTTGTTTACATATCAAATTAGAATACCATCCACTACACAGGGAGACCTGTGGGAACAAACTCTGTCACTCAATTATGAGGTCCAGGATAAGCCAAATTTATTTCAGCCTAACCCTCTGAGCTTTGGCTTCCTCTGTAAATGGAAGTTCATAGTAATACCCTCACCAGCATCACAGCTTTGTGTGAGGGTGAACTGCAGTCTAATAAGTGACAGCTTTTTCATTCATTTCAATCATTAATTAACTAATATTTACTGAACCTTTAAACTAAAAACCCAACAACTATTTTCTGCTTTTCAGGTGATCAAGAGCCAAAGGAAGTTCAGGGATAGCTTGGGATTCTACCAGTTAGAAGCAACAGGGTCTGGTCTGCCTGCACCTTGGTCTGAGTCAGAATTGTGAACTGGCATTCCAAATCCCAGCGTCATGCAGATGCAATGTCAAGATGATCTGGTACCCACAGAGAAGTGAACTCACACTCCAGAAATCATCACACTACATGCTCAGCAGAGGCATAAGAAATGCTTCGCACACAGGAGAGCCTGAAAAACATCTGTAGTAGAAATCACCATCTGGGTCCAGTCAACACAGTCTCCCTCTGTGCATGTCTCAGCCTGTGGATGGTGAGCTCCGGGAGGCCTGGACACGTCAGCCCTATCTAAAGCCACAGAGGTGGCTCAGCCTCCATTGTGGCCTCCAGGATATGTCATGTCAGAAGCGTTACCAAGGAGCAAGAAGGTATTGAACTGGGTCGTGCCTCCTGGCATCAGTACCCAACGCTGGTGTGGCCACCTCTGCCCACTACTCCTTATAGCTGAGTCAAGTCCAGCCCCTGCCAGCTTGATCACCAGATTCCAGCTACACTAGCCTGAGATAGTCTGCGGCTCACTGTAAGAGCCCAGACACAAGTCTCAGTGCTTCCAAGACCTGGCTCACACTCTTGGGAACCCTTATTCTGTAATAAACTCCGTGCCCAGATCACCAAGCACGAGTTCTTGTAAGCTTGCACTTTGTACAGCATGGTTATGTTATCAATAGAGCTACTTACCACAGAGTCACTACTATTTACCTGAGCATGGACTGCATACTTGGGCATTGTATTATACCTTCTACCTGCTTTATTTGAGGGACTCAGTACAACAACAAAGACCACTGCTATCTCCATATTTCAGATAAGGAAAGTAGTACAGAGATATTAAATGGTGAATGAAGTTCAGTAAGTTTTTAAAGCAACAGAGCTGGGAAGTGACCCAGAGCTCTAGGATGGCCACACTGATGTGGCTGCTATTCTTTTTTCCTGACCTAGTAATCCTCCCCTGTGTCAGGTTCTGTCTAGGCCCCAAGGTCTTGTCATTCTCCGATTCCCCCTACACTGAGGTCTGAACTCACAGAGAGACCCTTTGTTAGTCTGACGTCTCCAGAAGATCAGAGCTGATGGAAGATATATGTCTATGCTCATTGTGGGAATGAGCTCAGACAACTGGAGCGCTGAGGGGTTCCGAGCTGTCCACCTGCAACAGCAAAGCCAGTGGTGTGCTGGGTCTGGTTCAGGAGGCCTCAGAACCAGAGGCTGTGGGTACGTACATTCTGGAGCCAAAGGCCCAGGAAATGAGAGCTCAGGAGATGCTGGGTAACTCAGCTCAAGAAGGAAGAGAAAGACTTTACCCTTATTTTGTTTGTTTGTTTTTTATTCGGGCTCTCACGTGTATGATACCCACCCATGCATTTCACTTGAGTTGCTACCTGAAGTGCAAATCTCTGCTGGAAATAGCCGCACAGACACACCCAGAAATAAAGTGTTACTAACTGTCAGGGCACCCTTTAGACCACTCAGGTTGACACATAAAATGAATCATGACAGACTCTGAGACCCCAAATTCCCATCTTCCTGGGTTGATTTCTTCTCTGCTCCATGAATGAGTCCTACTGGCTCCTCCCCAGGCCTCTGTGGCCATGCGTTCTCCTTAGTCCTGCCCTAGGAAATCCCCATGAGCCGAAACTAGAGAATTTCCAAAACCTCTTCCTGTCTCCAGGTTCTCATGCTTCAGTCTATCCTACCAGAGGCTGCCAAGTCCTCATCCAAGCCGTGCATCTTCCTTCCTTGCTGCGGTAGATTAGCTAATGGTCACCTTGCAGCACCCAGCTGAACTCAGTCAGTGTGGTTTGGGGTGTGGAGGACACACCTGAGAATTGTTCCTAGTAGCATCAAAGGAGACCTGGGGGGGACAGTTGTGTGCTGTTGACTTTCCTCAAGAAGGCCACACGGCTGGTTTTCCTGATACGAACTCTTCTGTTCTCCTCCATCAAGCTCTGTCTTCGCCTTCAGTGTTGCTTTCCAGCTCCAGGCCAGACCCCTCAGTCTGGTGGCCTCTTCGGTCTGGTCTGGCCATGACCCCCTTCTCCCTGGACCCCATATGTATCTAATGATGTTTTATCTTGTATGAGTTTGTTTTCACTATTGTTATGAAATGTTCAAGGCTGGTTATTTATAATGAAGTTTATTTCACTTACTATTTTGGAGGCTGAAATCTAAACAGCATCGCTTGGGCTTCACCTTAGCCACATCACCTTGCAGCAGGAGGCCCCTCACCGCAGGTGAGGGTGTGGGAGGAAAAGACCCATCACAGCTCAGCCTGGGAGAGAAAGGCACAGTCTCGAGACCTCTCACGGGGCCCACCCCTAGCAACAACACTGTCGTGAGGGCCACGCTCAGAGAGTGTATAGTCCTGCGGAGTAAGCCAGATTCAATCCGTGTCCCATTTCCATCTACACCACAACAGAAAGTTCTCACTCAGACATTTGAACATACTGTTGAATGCTTCCTTGTGCTGAGCATTATTTCAAAAATTATGAAAAAGGCTTCATTTCTATGGAGCTTGCAGATGAGCTGAAGAAGTCAAGTTTTTCTTTTTATTTTCCTTTCCCTTTCTTCTCCTTCTTTTCTCTTCTCTCCTTTCTCTCTCTCCCTCACCCCTCTCTCCCTCAGACTAAAAGCCAGGTTATGTAGCGGCAGGATGACCCCCAGAAAGTGCGGCTCGAAAGAAGGCTGAAGAGGTCAGCAGAGGCCCAGACAGTGCAAGCACGTGGAAGCCACACAAAGCATGAAACGTAACTCCTGGTGAGTTTTAAACAAAGGAGTGACATAACCTGGTGCCACTGTAGTACTTGAACTGCTCCTGGGTTTCTGTCTGACTTCTAAACTAGACAGAGCGGTGCTGCCTCTCTCCTCCCTGCATCGGCAGCAGCGGACCGCATCAGAGAAGGCTGTTCATGGAACGCCACCATGTTGCTGACTTGTACTCAGCAGGGCCCCTTCCTGAGGGGTGGTGTGGAGACAGCATCTGGGAAATAGTGGAGGGATGAGCATGGGTGTGGGCTCCATTTAGCAGGAATGTCAGGCACCGTGGAAGAGGAGAGAGATGGGAGGAAACTTCAAGGAGGAGCTGGAAGGGTCGGGCAGGCCCTTGAGTGGAGGGAAGGTAAAACTGGGCAGGGGGGACTGCGCTGAGGTAATGGAGCCTCCAGCGGAAGCCATTGGAGGCGCAGTGTGTGTTGGGTGACAGGAACTGGGCAGGGGGCGCTGTGCTGAGGTAACGGAGCCTCCAGCGGAAGCCATTGGAGGCACAGTGTGTGTTGGGTGACAAAGGAAATGAAGACCAGAGCTGGGAGCCCCCACAAGAGATGACTGAGCAGACGCCACAGAGAGCTCTGGATGTCACAAGCAAGAAGAATGAGAAAGAAGGCAGAGGAGACAGAGACTGGCGTGGGCACTGGAGGGAGATGGAGCAAGTTAGATGAAGACCCTAGGAGAACATGGAGGAAAGGGAGCTGGCTTCTGAGGGGCTACAGATTTCCTTGGGCTGAACAGTGCGGAGCTTGGAGAGCACTCAGCAAGTCATGCACAGGCAGCCCGTGCTTCTCTCCCTCCCATATTTCTGGCCAGCAGCCCCATGTTGCCCACGTATCCTCGCACCCTCACAGCAACAAACCAGTGACTAATGCGCACTGTGGGCGGGGCTGGGATGCTGCTGACCCCGAGGCAGCTCCTCCAGGGCTTCTGGGACAGTACACCAGAGCAGTGATCTTCAGGGCGGTGAGATCCTGTGTGCTCTGGGCTGCAAATTACGGGACTGTGGTCACAGAACACCGCAGGAAAATTCCTGTCAGGGCCAGGAGCAGACATCAGGGAGAGTGACTGTGGACGGCTTTCTGGATGGGAGGGATGATCAAAGCCACCAGGGCTCAGCTAGATGGTATGAAAAGAAAACGGACAAGCAATGGAATAAATGTCTGGAATCCCCGAGTGGGGCAGCTGGCAAGGAGAAAGGGAACTGTGCAATGAGATGTTTGCTTTGCCTCCTGGGTTAAAATCAACGCCAAACGGGAACTTGCCCAACCCTGTGAGGTCAGGATCTATGAACAGCTTCTTTTCCCAAGTGCAAGACGGTGGGGTCTGCCAGGCCCTCTGTGACCACTCGTGAGGGTGGCTGGTTGAGAGGGCGGGCAGCACGGCACAGTCCTCCGCTCTTACTCATGCGTCCCCACTGAGGAATCCATCTTCTGGGCCCGACAGAACACAGCACTCAACTGTGTTCTCCGTGTGTGTATGGACCCAGCTCTGGAAAGAAGAAGACAGGAAGGGAACCGCAGCTCACCCGAGGCCGGAACTGCTCTGACAGCCGGGGGCAAGGCTGACCGTGGCTGGCTGTCTTCCTTTCTCTAACAAGATGGCACAAGTACATACAAGCAGACAAAACAAAAACCGGTGCCCTAGACTTCTTGTACTTTCTTAGTGAATTGAGGCAGGGTCAGGGGACGGATGGGAGGTCCTGTGGGGCAGCTAGTCAGCTTCAGGACCAGGGATCTGCTAGTGTTAACACACTGGATGAGACATGGAAATCAAGGGTCAGCAAGATGGAAAGTTTCTATGTGTGTATTGTGTGTGTATGCATGTGTATGTGCACGTGCACACACATGCATGTGTTTTACCTACTCCAGTCCTCTCCTTGACCTGGGCTACCGAAACTTAGCTCCTCTCCCCTCCAACAGATCAGTGGTACTTCCTTCCTTTTCTTTTTATATTGTCTTTGTACATCAGTTTGTCTGCTGTAATAAGAAATCCCCAGATTTCAGTGGCTGCCAAAACTGAACATTTATTTCTTATGGACATTGCAAGATGGTGGCCAAAAGTCTTACGTGGTGAAGGTGGTTGGACTGTAGGGACACTATACTCATAAGTGGATTCACTCACTGATGAATCAAGTAGCCAAATGTGCGGTTAGGAGGTGGAGCCTGGTTGGAGGTGGGTCACTGGGGTATGACCTGGAAGAATAGACCCTGTTTTTCTGTTGTCTATCATTTATTTTCCATTTTATTTGCATATTGGGTTTCTCATATAAGATTAAATCATGGAATAGTTAACCTCATGTGTCTGATCTACTTCACTTAACATGACAAGCTCAAGGTGCATCTGTTTTCCTACAAATTATTCATTTGTCTTTCTTTATGGTAAAGTAATATTCCATCGTGTATACATACCGTATATCTATTTGACTCTTCATAGTCATTCATCTCTTGATCCATATACAGGTGGCTCCCAAGAGCTAGCTATGAAGAGTTGTGGGTACGCATGTATCTCTATAGTATGATGAAGTCTTCAACTCCTTTGAGAAGATACCTAAAAGAAGAATCACTGGATGAAATGGAATTTCTACGTTTAGTTTTGGAGGAACTTCCATACTGAGTCCCACAGTTGTGTAAGTTGTAGAATTGTGTATTCTTGGGCCGGGGAGTTAGCTCTGTGGTTCCAGAGCCTGACTTGGAAGCACAAGGGCCCAGGTTCGATTCCCCGGTAACCACATACCATACTGGGTGTGGAGACTCATGCCCAGCAGCAATCAGCACCCCCTACCACAGTGCCGGGCGTAGTGGCTCACACCTGTAATCCCAGCACTCGGGAGGCAGAGGCAGGAGGATTGCTGTGATGTGAGTTGGAAGCTGAGCTTAGGGCCAGCCTGAACCACAAAGCAAGACCCTGTCTCAAAAAAAAAAAAAATTGTGTATTCTTGTCCTTGGCCCTTCCCTTGCTCTTGACTTCCTGGCTGCTATGAATTTAAACCTCTTCCTCCATGATGCCATCTAGTCATGCTCCTTCTGCCTTGGAGCTGGCCAACTACAAGCTGAAGCCATGAACTAAAGCAAACCTCTCCTCCTGTGAAGGTAGCTAGCAAGTATTTTATTCTGGCAATGAGAAAGTGACTAAGACACACATACCCACACACACATACACACACGACAATACATACACATGGATGGAGACAGACATGTATAGCAGAAATACATACACACATGTACACAGAGACACACATGTCCAGAAACACATATATGTACATAAATTATACCAACATATTCTTATATATGCACACGCACACACATCCACACATGCATGTAAGCACAAATACGTACACACTCCTATGTGCTGAGCCACTTGGTGGGGCTGTGGCCTGTGGGACACATAATGCTGTCTGTGCAGCCATATCTTCCCGAGACCAGGGCCTTGCTCTCTGTGGAGCTCTGCACTGGCCTGGAGAATGACAGCGCAAAGGATGGCCTTGAGAGTCGAGTTCTACCCCAACCTCCTCTTCCAAGTGGGGAAACTGAGGTCCAGACAACAATAGCTAACACACTACCTACAGTATGCTAAGGTGTTCATACCCATTAACCTGCTTAATCCTCACAAGCACCAAATGAGACGCCCACGATCACCCTGTGTTCCAAGAGAGAAAACGGAAGCCCAGAGGCGTCCCTCGTTGGCAGTCCCATGGCGACCCGTAGAAGCAGGCTCAGCCTCCTGGCTCCAGAACTCAAATATCTGCCAAGCTGTGCTGCATCTGTGCCACCCAATACGATTGTGAGGCTGGGCAGAGGGACCTATCTCAGCAGCCGAGGACGATGCCTACCCAGACCTCACTCTGTGTGGCGACCCAGATGCCTACTCTCTGACCACATGGTGGACAGGAGGCTGGGGGAGAGGGGGTGTCTCTGTGAGCAAGTCAGGGCTCCATTCTGGTCTCGCTCCTCTGCCTAGAACTGCACCATCGGAGAAGCCTCAGCAGGCAGGGTGCCCGGTCTTGCTGGCAGAATCACCCACATTCTCCTGGCTGTGCTTTTTGGGATTTGATTTAAGTTTAATTCCACCCGGAATGACTGGAAATACCAAGTATTTTGCTAGGATTAGTGAATGGCTTGGAGAGCCAGCTTCCTCAGCCACAACCAGGTACCCAGGACCTCAGAACATCCTTAATCTCAAGGAAATCCTCAGTGATCCACCTCCGGTGGTTACTCAGCCCTGGGAGGGATGACCCAGCTTACAGATGCGCAGGCCCCTGGGGAGGAAGAGGCCAGAGCGGGTCTTGCAGATCAGCCAGTTCTCCCTACCCACCCCCATAGTTACCCAGCACGCCCATTGCATCCATGCTGGGACAGTACAATGAGGAGCAGCGGGAAGAAAGAGGGCAAGGCCAGTAGGCGTGTCACATAGGCACCACCCAGGGCCCTGGGCACAGCAGAAGTGCTGTACAGTGGTGAGGACACCCTGCCACCTGCCCAACACTCACAGCTCCGAGGCCTTGGTCACGTCCCCTGACCTCCGGTCGCCTGGGTTTCCTGTCTCTGAAGGAAGAATGCAGCATCTCCTACACGGCAGGGACAAGGGCTAAGTGCAGCGAGGTCTTCAGAACAGCAATACCTGGCATATGACAACTCTGGAAGGATTACAGATGTTATATTTTAATGTAAAACACTGGGCTTATCACATCTGCCAACCCATAAATGCTCTTTTGAGGAAACCATCAAACGTGCAGCGCACTCTCCACCCCAAGGTGAGTGGGCTTTCCCCCTCCTACTCCAGGGCTCCAGCTCTTCCAGCTGTTACATGTGTCAGGCATGCGCAGTCTTCCCGTCAACCTTCCCCTGGTGCTCAGCATGCCCTGGACTCACACTTGCTTCTGGCCTCAGATTATCTAGCAGACAATGTCGCCTCTTCCCCTGAACTCACCATCCCCCAAGTCTGACCCCTCTAAAGGAAGGAGGCAGCTGTCCCCTGCATTCCTACCGCCTGTCCTTCAAATCCCTAAGGCTTCTCTCACAAGCTCCACAGTGAGCACTGGAGACATCACGGTGGACAAAGTTGACCAAGCTCCCTCCCTCTGGAGCTCATGTTCTGCATGCCGCAAAGTGCCAGGGATGGAAGTGACCCATGCAGAGAGGACCGAATGCCAGGGATGACGTCACTACCCACAGAGGTTGGGAACCAGCCAGGCAGATAACTGAGAGACTCGCCAGGGGGCGGTGGGATGCCCTGGGTCTGGTCACATGTGTCCAAACTTACCGCACTGTGTATTTGAACATAGTAGCTTTACTTGTATAAGCACAATATCTTAATACACCTGACTTGAGGCAGCAGAAACCTGGAGATCGGGCTGTGGCTGGTGGATTTGTGTGGGACTGGCCACCGTGAGTAGGGGTGTGTGTACATGTATGCATGTGTGTGCATGTGTGTACAAGTATGCACGCAGGTCAGAGGGTCCCCCACATACTCAGCTTCTGTGTATCAAGTGGGCTCGGGCATCAGTCACCCGAGGAACTTCTACAGGACTGAGGACCACCTGTTGGTGCCTCCTCTTCAATAACCGGGGCAGCTGTGAGGACAAGGGTGGCATCTCCTCCATCTCCGCACCCCCAAAGCTTCCCTTGGCACCTGGCACATGGGAGGTGCTTGGTGTGCATGGGTAAAGTCAAACTGAATCTTCCTGAAAGGACTTGAAGCTGCCTGTAGCCAAAGGTGTTTCCAACCTGAGGAGGGGCCATCTGAGCTTGCGGTGGATTTTGGCTGTAGTAGCTGTGACTCCAGGGTTTGCAGGCTTCCGACATTGTGCAGAGGGGACAGTCAAGGCAGGCACCATGATTACTCCAGACCCACCTTGCTCATTAGTGTGTCCAGAGGTTCGAGGCCCTGCTCTGCTTGTGCATGGGCCCTCACACCCTCCTGTTTCCGGGGTCAAGGAAAGAGGAGAGGCAAAGACTACCGAGCACCTCTGAGGAGATAAAGTGAGTCTGGCTGGCAGAGGCCTCCCTCCCCTCTCAGCTGGTCAGGGAGATACCGGCAGCATGATGTGGAAATTCTTGAAGGCAGAGTTGAGAGGAAAAGGTGGATCTGGAGGAAGAAATTCTAAGTCTGGTGTAAATGCCTTCTTTAGGCATGTCCTGTGCAGACATCACTGCTGTGTCTTCACCTCAGCCCACAGGGGTGCGAGGGCTGCGGTTCACAGAGGCGGAAACCCACTCACGGCTCTGAGTCACTGCCCACAACGACAGTGCAGAACTGAGATTCAAAGCCAGTCTCTGTGACCCCATAGTCAGCGGTGCCTCCAAGGCAATTGAGGAAGGAGCCGCTGTGAGGAAGGACGCACCCTGCGAGGAGCGGGAAGGAGCCGGTGTGGTCAGACAGGGGGGACCACGGAAGGGTGCTTAGACCAGAAGCCAAAACAAGGTGGGACCTTGGGCTCCAGGCAGAGAAGCCCATGGTTCCCACAGACGTAAAGCAGTCAGTCTGAGAGTGTCCTGGGGACAGAGAGAGGACTGTCCAAGGACAAGACAGCAGGTTCGAGCCTGTGGCTGGAAGGAAGCACCGAACAGAGGGCTGTGGAGACCTCGCTTTCAGCCTGGCTATTACAGAGCAATATCTGCAATTCAGCCCCGCTGCATGGCCACATCTTTCCCTTTTTTTTTTTTTTTTTTTTTTAGGTTTTTTTGAGATAGGGTCTCACTTTGTAGTTCAGGCTGGCCCTAAGCTCAGCCTCCAACTCACATCACAGCAATCCTCCTGCCTCTGCCTCCCAAGTGCTGGGATTACAGGCATGAGCCACCACGCCCGGCACTGTGGTATGTGGTACTGGTTGCTGCTGAGCGTGAGTCTCCACGCCCAGTATTGTTATGTGGTTACCGGGGATCGAACCCGGGTCCTTGCGCTTGCAAGACAGGCGCCGGAACCACTGAGCTAAATACCCGGCCCATCTTTCCCTTTTTTTTTTTTGAGACAGGGTCTCACTCTTGTAGTTCAGGCTGGCCCTGAGCTCAGCTTTGAACTCACAGCAATCCTCCTGCCTTTGCCTCCTGAGTGCTGGGATTATAGGTGTGAACCACTACTCCTGACACTGTGGTGTGTGGTTCTGATTGCTGGTGGGCGTGAGTTTTCATGCCCAGCATTGTTGTATACAGTCACCTGGGATCAAACCCTGGCCCTTGTACTTGCAAAGCAGATGCTGGAACTACTAAGCTAAATCCCCAGCCCAAATCTTTCCTTTTAGAAGCATAGGTGTGCAATGGTTCCACCACCTTACAAGTGACCATAAATGATTGCATTTCACTGTGTTACTAGCCTGGTAAGAAGAACAGATGAGGGAACTAAGCCTGGGAAAGTTAAATGACTGCCCAGCATCGCACAGGGATGTTCACATAGTGAACTCAAGGCTCCCGCAGCCCCAAAGGCACTGTCAGTTGCCCCTCTTGGCTGGGGGCCTCCAAATTCCCCAGTTACGAGGCTGGTGGCCTTGGATGGGAAGTGGAAGGCTTAACCTAAGCTGAAAATGCAAGGGTCTCAGCCATTAGGAAACGCCATCATCTTCCGCACCTATGCTCTGATGGCTGAGGGCTAAGCTGGTCAAAGAATACGACCTTCAGTTTAGTCAATGGGCATTTAGCCTGGGTGTTTCCTGTCAGTGCAGCAATGGGCTAGGAAACTTGTGGAGTGAAACTATCCCTTTCTCCCTCTCTCCTCCCTTCTTCCATTCATTTATCTTTTTTTATCCTTCCGTTCATCTGTCCATCTTTCCTCCCATCCATTCATCTACTCATCTTTTCTTTTACCCATTTTCCTGTCTACCCATCCTTCTTCCTTTCTGCCACCTGTCTTTTCATCCATCAGTCCATCTTTCTAGTGATCCATCCATCCATCCATTCATCCATTCACCCATCTCTCTATCTTTCCATTCATCCTTCCTTCCATTTACTCCTCCATCCCCAAATGTTTACTGAGCCTCACTTGGCTCTAGGGGCACTCTGAGAAGCAGAGTCACCGATCATCACTAAGTCTGGGGGCCCAGCCAGGAAAATTGACACTAAATGGGAAACATAAACTGCAGCTAGAAGAAATACTTCAAAGAACAAGAACATGGTACTTGAGAAAGGAGCATTTAAAGAGGTCAAGGAGATCTGAGGAAAGCATAGGAAGTAATGAGAAAAAAAGGAGTGGAGAGATCATCTAGAGGGCAGGAACAACCACCACAGGAGTCCAGGGGTGACATCGGCAGGGTTAGAGGGAGAAGCAGAGGAAGGTAAGCCCAGGAGTTAGGAGTGCAGACAGCCAGATCCTGAGGCGGTCAAAACCAGGTGAGGTTTTGGCCTCGTTCCCCTGAGAAAACTGAGAGGAGAGTTCTGAGAGCTTTCAGCACAGGGTTAGAGGCTAAGGTTTACATTTCCAAGAGGTCTGACCTCTGAGCAGCTCAGTGCCAAGAGCCAGCCAGCTCCAAGTTTTTTCCAGGATCTCCCTGTTCATCTAGGAAACACTGGCCCCACCCATGGGGCCCAGCTCACAGAATGCCCAGTGTCCTGCTCCGGGATCCAGACTTTGAGCCGGAGGCCTCGCTATGTGCACACGGCCCTGGCCCAGTCACTCGGAGTGAATAGAATTTGTAGGGCTGGGAGTTTTTTTTCCAGCAAATTCCATTCACCCAGAAGATTCCAGTAACTGGAAATAGCGTCTAATCCCTGGTAGGAAGATTTGCCTAGGTGCGTTCCTGTGTCTAACTGCGGCCCTCCAGTCCTGGCCAACTTCTTGGGCTGAACTGGGGATTCACTGATCTCTTAAAGGACTCACTCTCATATTTTTACCATCTGACATCTTCCCTTGGCGTCTCAATGACACATGAATGCATAGAACTTAGAGACCCTAAGAATGTAGGTGAGCCGACAGTGGCCTCCTGGAAGCTCCGAAGCAGACAGGAAGGGCCCGCCCTGCCCCATGACTCACGAGGAGAGCTGAGGGAGTGCCACTGCAGATCTGGGGCTCAGCTGGTCACCGAGCTGATCCTAGTATCCCAGACTCTCCTGGCCACAAAGACGCTGTTTGGATAGCAGGGATCTTCCCCTGCTGTCTCATCACCCATCACAGTTGGAGGACACTCCTATCAGGAAGGGGGAGACACTGAGTGTAACCCCAGGTTCCTTGCAGAAAAGTCACAGTCTCCTTGCTATTCTGCACTGATAGTTTGACTGCATAGCTTTCTGGGAACCTGGAAACTCCGCCTGGCCTCAGGTGGAGAGGAGTCTGGATCACCTCACCAGCCCTGTCCACATCAGAACTGTACCTGTGCTTCTTTGAAGAAGGGCTCAGAGTGGATGGATGGTGTGATGGCATAAGAACTCCTGGATCGTTTTTGCACAGCAATCCTTCTGAGCTTATAGACATGTCACCATGGACTGTCTGCCAGGGAAGCTGTGACTTACAGAGGCCACAAGGAGGAAGGCCACTGAGAACAGAAGGGTGGCCTAAAATGGTGATAATTTGGGATCTTCAAGGGCTCAGGCCTGGCCAACAGGAATCATGGTATTATCAGACAAATGTGGTCCTCTGTGGCCAGCAGTGCTTTGGCAAAATGCAAGAGTCACACAGCTAAATGGTCCGATCCAGTCATGTCTGGCCAGACATCTAGATCACCTCAGCCATGTCCTGGAAATTCCCACCCAGACGAATGGGCAAATTATTTTCTGTACCCCTCTGGCTCCGACCTGCCCTTGATAACCGTTCACTTGGGAAAGCTGGAGGCTGACTGCCAAGATGTCTGCTGGGGCACTGAGCTTGGTAGGGGAAAAAAGAGAGTTCAGGAAGTGGAAATAAGAACACACTAAAAGAGGGCCTAGTCCAGGTAGAGCTCTGACAAGTAAGGGCAAAGAGGGGCAGTGCTCCCATGTGGCCTCAGGAGTAGGGATGATTTATTTGATGGACAGGTCTAACCGGAAGTCACATTGTCCCCATGCAGGGTAGCCTAGGAGGACACAGGAAGGGCCTGGACACAGCCACCTCTCACCCACTCACTGACCACTTGGGAGCCAGAAAAGCTCTCTGGGATGAATGAGAAGTGAAGCCCCAGGCTTTCTGGGCCAGTGTCTTCTCAAAAGACTTCGGGGTAACTTTCCTCACCACAAGGCTCCCTTCCCCTTTCACCCCTGTCTCTAGACTCCTCTCCAGCGACAGAACCATCACCTCTGCATTCCACTTCGCACCCCATTACCCTCCTCCTAGCCTCCAGTGGAACCATCCCCTCCGGGAGTCGAGGATACCCAGGTCCGAAATTCACCCTGCCCCTCCTGTTTCCCTGGAGAAGAGCCAGGCACTGCTCCTTGGGTGCCACCAATGAGAGGCCAGTGATACCGGATGTGGACCCTTCCAGACCCCAAGGTAAGAAGGGAGTTCATTCATCCCTCCTTGACCACAGAAGCGTAGGTATAACATCCAGCTCATGTTCCAGAAAGTTTCTGTTCCTGGAAACCATCTCTCTAGAAGAGAGACCAGAGGCCACAGACAGCTTCATTTGCCAGAAACAGAACTCTCCCCAGCTTCTCATCCATCACTGGCTGTGGGCTGGACAAAGGCCGTCCCTCCCTCCCAGTTCTCCACCCACCTCCACCCAGCTTTGACCCGGCCTTTGAGGAATATGGGTCATCAAACCGGACAGAGCTAACTGGCTGCCAGGAAACTGGGAAGAAGAAGGATCCAACAGTGCTGCCTTCCTAGAACGGCCCGCCCTTCTGGAAATGCGTGGCTTCCGGCTGTCCTCTGATTGGTGACCACCCCACACCCCACACCCAGCTGTCGCACCACACTGTGCACTTGACCTTGGGGCCTTCAGACAGGAGGAGCAGGAACAAGGGGTTGTTGAACAATCCTTCCATCCTACCTATTCTCTTGCAGTTTTGTTACTGGCTGTAGAATGGCTCCGTTTCCAGGGAGTCAGAGCTGCAAGGATCACCTGTCCACTCAGTAGTGCATGTGTGTGCATGTGCATGTGCGTATGAGTCTGTGCTCGTGTTCACAAGGAGACCTCAATCTACCCATGTTTTTCATCTATTAGCTCACATGCTGGCGTCTCAGTGGGAGTCACATCTCTGTGGCCTGGGTGGCAGAAGCAAGAAGACAAGGAGATCTCCCTGGGCTTAAACTCTGGAGCTTCTGGGCCAAGTGGGCTTGGAAGACAAAAAAGAAAAGCACCTTCATCCAGTCTCCCCCTCCCCTACCCCCGGGCTCCTGGAGACCTGAGGTGCAGCCAGCCCTGAAGAGTCCTGGGGCTGCAGACCTGGAGGCGGAGCTGTCAATCCAAGGGCCTGGGAAGGGCCTGGGGCGGCCTCTCCTCACCTGAGGCTGAGACAAGCTCTCCCAGTATGAGAACCGGCTTTCTAGGTGTCGACCCCCTATCCCTGGCACTTCCCCAGGACCCTTGTGGAATGTGTCACACTTGCGGTGCCAACTGCCATGGAGTTCACTGGAAGTACATGCCAGGAAAGTTTCCTACTCTGAATGTCCTTCTTAGGGAATGCCGATTTCCCTGCTTTGGGTTAAGGGATGAAGAGTTTTCCGTGGATACCTGCAGGGCTCTCATACAATCAGAGCGCTTTTTTTTTTTTAAGATACGCTTCATGGAAAGTAACGTGTTCTCTAACTCAGCAAATATCCATAGAGCTTGTTTATTGCTTTTCCCCGTCTTAAATAGTTGCTTTTTCTGTACTTTTCAGCTGGATCTGCAGAAGGCGAAACTTTCCCACGGGAACAAAGGTCCAGAAGGTATCCTGGTGCCCACAGAGCCGAAGAGGGTAAAGAACAGCAGAAGGGGAGGGGCCGCAGGACTGGATGGGGTTGTAAGGAGCTGGGATAGCAGGAGCGGATACTGAGGGCCATTCCACTGGTGGCCATTCCACCCGCCAGAGTGGTAATACCAGATCTGGTGATACCAGGTCTGAATGATGCCAGGCCACAGTGCTTGGAGGTGGGACTGGGGAGTCCCTGGCAGAGAGGAGCCTCCCATAGCTGTTCTCCGAGTGTGAATGATGCAGCACTTGATGTGCAATGCAGATTCCAGAGGCCCCAGCTTGACTACTGAAACAAAGCCTGCCATCTGCATTTTATCAAAACCTCCAGGTGATTTGGACATCCAGAATGAGAACCAGCAGTTTAATGGAATCCCTGCCTCGTCCTCCTGTCCTGGCATCCTCAGAAAGGGCTGTGATCAGGACAGATCACCGGGCCTGGAGAGGAGGAGACAGCCACAGTCCTCTAGTGCACAGAGCATAGGAAGGCCAAGTAGTTGGCATTTGAGTCATGCCCACTGCTGCAAGGAAACTCACAGATCAGAAGGTGGCCTCACAGGGCCGGGGATTTAGCTCAATGGTTCCGGCGCCTGTCTTGCAAGCGCAAGGGCCCGGGTTCGATTCCCCGGTAACCACATACCTATACTGGGTGTGGAGACTCACACCCAGAAGCAACCAGTACCACATACCACAGTGCTGGGCGTGGTGGCTCACGCCTGTAATCCCAGCACTCGGAAGGCAGAGGCAGGAGGATTGCTGTGATGTGAGTTGGAGGCTGAGCTGAGGGCCAGCCTAAACCAAAGCGAGACCCTGTCTCAAAAAACCTTAAAAAAAAAAAAAAAAAAAAGAAGGTGGCCTCACAAGTGCTGCCCTTCATCTTGTTGGGTTTCACAGCCTGGCTGGGAGGCGGGAGCAATGGCCTCAGTCCAGCGAACAGCACCGCTGAGCACCAAGGCCCTGCGTATCCACATATCCACGTGCCTGCAGATGAGAATGTTAGTGCCTTGCTTTTACAGATGCAGTTTTATAGTCTCAGGGACTTAGTAACCGGCCTGAGGCCACTTGGATCCTAAACTGCAGAAGGAGGTGGCATTGAACCCTCTTTGTGCCAGTGTGGTTCACAAGTCTTCCAATGAGGACTCTGCAGCTGGAAGGAGCACTTCAGGACTCAGGTCAGACACAGAGCAGGGTGTCTCAGGAGCCCGGACTCTTGGGCCCTGGCAGTTGGCTTCATACTCTCCTCCTGAGCATGAGAATGCCTACATTTTGTCCAACACCTCTCAGGAATTTGCTGATGGAGGGAGTCTATACTTCTAAAGCCTGATCCTGGCTCTGCCCCAGCCCGGACACGCTGCTGGCAGTTGAAGAGAGCTGTACAGCAAACCCTGAGCTGCAGACAAAAGCCAGCCTGCTCTCAGTGAAACAGTTTCAGGGGCAGAGCCCTTCTGAGGCCTCGCCTTGGGCTGCAACTAGTCTCCCTGTGCGCTCTCACAAGGACCCACCACCTGTTCAAGAAAACACTGGTGTGTGGCAGAAGTCCGAAAGCAGCCACCTGCTCCAGGTCCCCACCATGAGGCAACCTTAGGTGGTAGGAGAGGAGGAAGTCGCCAGCTTTGATTTTTGCAGCTGGGCTGGTAGGTCAGAGAGTCGGGGGGCGGGCAGAAAGGCTGGGCCTCTGTGATGGGCCCACTTAAAATGCAGACTCTACTGTAGACTCCACCCGACACTGGTCTGTGTCAGTCAGCTCACGGGTGATGCTGACGCTCCTGCCACAGGGGCCTTGCAGCAATCTCTCTCCCTTTTCCATCCTCCTCTGTCAGCAGAAGCCCACAGCCCACCCCAGAGGGCTCAGATTGTCACTTCACCAACAGAGAGGGTCCTCTCGCCACCGCTGCCAACTCGGAGCCATCTAGCATGCTCTTTGGCATGCCTGGTCCCCACGCAGCACTTCACTTCCCTCCCTTTCACACCAGTTTTCTTCTATGTCTCACTTCTTCAGACTTGGTATTTTCCTGACTTAGGCATGTTTGCCAATCCTACAGCCCTTCCCCGGGTTCATGTATCCCGCATTGTCCACTGCCATCATCTACCGCGTAGCCAGAGACCCGGGGACAAGGCCCTGAGAAAGACAGTAGGGCAGCAGCTCTCAAGGCACTTCTGGTCCAGCGGGACCATGTGGGACAGAGGCCCACACTCTGTCACGATCCATGCACTCACTCTGTGGCCGCTCCTCATGCATTCACCTTGCACAGCAAACACGCTGCCACCTGGCATGGCACTGTACCACGCAGAGCCGCTTCTCGGGCCTGCAATTTGTGGCTTCAGCCAGGGGAAGAACAAGGAGCAGCTTCTCATTAGGTCAATGCAAGTTTGTCCAAGTACCTGCTGAAGGCTGTTCCCCCAGAGTTTACTGGAAACTCAAGACCAGCTGGACATTGGAAGCTGCTGGGGCCAGGGATGTAGCTCAGTGGCACCGCACCTGCCTCACAAGGGCAAGGTCCCGAGTTCTCTCCCTGGTGCCACAAAAAAATGAACCAAAAAAAAAAAGAAAGAAAAGGAAGAAGCAGAAGCTGGACTGACGGGGCGAGTGACCATGTGACTGTGACCACTCCAAATCCTGCTCACGAGCTGCAGCCTCAGATGAGCACTCCACCTTTTTGTACTTTGCTTTCCTCCTTCTCCTATCAAAATAAGCAGAAAATGAGGCCTACTTCTTGGGGTTATTATTAGGAGACACTTGGTAATATGAATGATTTACTAAGTAAATAACAAATGTCAGGAATCACCAGTACTGGCCAGCTGTTGTGCTGTGTGTCCTACATAAGCGATGGGTGTTTCATGGAATAGATGACATCTTCTTTCTCAGCACATTGAGGAGTTTCCTTGGGAACTCCAAGGACCCCCACGCACAGGCCCACGGCTTGGCTATTCCAAGTCAGTCACCAGTGTGAGTTCCGGTGTGTGGGAGGTTGGAGGAGGCCAGTGTTCAGGGAGGATGAGCATGGATGGGAGACCAAGGCCACCGATCCTCCCGCACTGGCATCTGCAACACCGCTCCTTGCTCAGTGCCATCTTCCTCTTCTGGAAAGTGCCTGGCAATGCGTCCTCAGGGTGGTAAGTGTGTTTGTACCCTTTGACCCAGTCACACGGCTTCCAGGAATCTGTCTCAAGGAAATGTGCAGACAGATGCACAGAACCGTATGAGTGAATTTGTTCACTGAAGCACAACAGGAACAAGTTTAAGGTGGTGCAGAAACAGTTAACCGGGACATGCCCGTGACAATGGTACATGGACTTCAACAAGGTCCTGAAAGACTAGCAAAGGGTATAACATTGAAAGAGAATGTCAGGCCCTGCTCCTGTGCTGCTTCAGCTCCTCTGAGGAAAGGACCAGACAGCCTTGGGTGAGGCCCTGGAGCACACAGAGCTCGGGTGAGCGGCTGAGCAGGGGCCACAGGTTGAAATAAGAATGCTGCTGCTCAAGTGCAGAGGAAACGTGTACGTGATGCTCCTGGGCCATCGTCCCTGCTGAGCCACACCTCTCACTGGCACAGCACCTCCCAGTTCTCCCAGCAGGTCCTTGGACAGTACGAAGGTGACAGCTACCCAGTGACCCCCGCTGAGCAGATATTATTCAAAGTATTGAGCCTGACAGAAATGGATTCAGACTCACGCATCACACTTTGCAGCTCTATGGACCAGGCAAGCCCCCTCCCAAGCACAGATTTCATCTCACAGGGTGCAGCAGGGAGCAGATGTGGAAATGCCCTCTCCCCTGCCCTGGGCCAGGTGGTGCTGGGACCGTGGTGTCCTCTGAATAAGAAGGAATGAAAGTGGGAGATGTTACAAATCTATCTGGCTCAGATGCTGCTGGTACCCAGACAAAGCAGGGAGGCGCTCAGCTCTTCTTCCAAAGCCTTCATCTTTCGTTTCTCTCCTTTCTCACATAGGTTAGTGTCATAAAATGTCCCTTTTCAAAGCACTCACTTCAGTGGATTTAGGTATATTCTCAGAGTTTGCAACTACCAATCCAATCGAATTTGAACTCTTTATCTACTTTCTGTTTCTAGAAATTTACTTAATGTGGATATTTCACATAAATATAATTGTACCATTTGAAGTTTTATACTGGCATCTTTCACTTACCATTGTTTTTAAGGTATATGCTCTGTATGAACCAATATTTCATTATTTTATAGATAACTAATGTCCTATTGTGTGAATATTTTGCTTATCTATTCATCAGTTAATGGACATTGTGCTGTGGCAACCTATAGACTATTACAACTATAGACCTATGGACTACAGACTATTGCTTCCTTGAATTTGCATGTGCAAATTCAATTTTCAATTTTCTTGAGCACATTCTTAGAACTGTACCTAACTGATGGGCACCACACTATTTCCCAGAATTCTGAGATGTTAATGTGCATTTTTTCCCAACTTTCTTAGCCAAGAAACTTCTTTTGCAAAAGCACCTTGGACAGCTTCAAGAAAGTCTGGTGTCGCCCACTCTGTTTGCCATCTTTCTAGAAAAATGGAAGCTCTGAAATCTCAGGAAGCCTCAGCCACCTTCCAGCATCACACCCGAGCACATGAGAGGTGACTGTCACAGGAGGCCAGAGGAAAACATAGGGCTCAGAGAATAGGAAAGAATGTCCTCAACATAAAACACCCTGGGGAAACCTGAAAGCAAATGGAAGATGGATGTGGAAGATAAATACATAAACATCTATATTGCTGAAGCTCAAGATACATAGAAGCCAAATAAGCAAGGAAATGACATCAACCTAGACTACCGCATCTCAAGCTCATTAGCTTGGCATTGAGCCCTAAATAGCATTAATAATGTCAGCGTGCAGTTCTTACCCACAAAGATGGATTTACTTTTTACCCCTAGATGATCCTAATGTGTGTCTAGTACCAAAAATCAGGGCCCGGGGATTTAGCTAAGTGGTTCCAGCACCTGCCCTACAAGTGCAAGGGCCCAGGTTTGATCTCCAGTAACTACATACAACAATGCTGAGTATGGAGACTCACACTCACTAGCAATCAGAACCACATACCAGTGCCAGGCGTGATGGTGCATGCCTGTAATCTTAGCACTTGGGAGGCAGAGGCAGGAGGACTGCTGTGAGTTCAAGGCTGAGCTCAGGGCCAGCCTGAACTTTTGTAGTGAAATCCTGTCTCAAAAAAAAAAAAAAAAAAAAAAAAAAAAAAAAAAAAAAAAAAAAAAAAAAAAAAAAAAAAAAAAAAAGAAAAGAAAAGAAAAGAAAAGGAAAGAAAAAAATCAGAAAATCCAATATTATACAATTAACAGGTGAAAATTATTAAAAATTAGTAAGAAAAATTCTCATATGATGTCTCGGGAAAGCCATTTGTCAGTATGTATACAAGTGTTAAAAGTGCTAGTACTCTGTGATCTAGGATTTCTACTTTTACTCTCTTCTAAAGAGCACATTGATTTATGTGCATGCAAATTCTCTTATAATTAAAGACAATGAAGAAGTATTTCTAAATTTAGAAATATTTCTCTAGCTACTCCTCCGGCAGAGGAATAATATCTAGAATATATAAAAAACTAAAAAAAACAAAATTAGACTTCCTCCAAAATAAAAAACCAATTTAAAAATGGGTGACTGAATGAGAATTAAGTTGTGTCTTATACTGGTACAAATCCCCATTATGGAGTGCAATCATGAAGTGTATATTTAATGTGCCAATAAAGATTTTAAAAAATGGGTGACTGAAATGGATAGACATTTCTTGGAAGAAATACAAAGGGCTGAAGGATACATGAAAAAATGTTCAGTACTGCTGGTCATAAGCAAAATGCAAACTAACGCAACACTGAGATTTTATCTTACTCTACAAAGAATGGCCATCACTAAGAAATCAAACAATAGGAAATTCTGGACAGGATGGAAAATAAAAGAACTGTTCTACATGGTTACCGAATGTAAACTAGCACAATAACTATGGAAATCAGTATGGAGATTCTTCAGGAAAATAAAACTGGAGATTCCATTTGACTCAGCAATTGCTCTTCTTGGCATCTTCCTGAAAAGTTAAACATCATACCACCACATTGTACACATAGCCATGTTTATGCAGCACAGCTCAGAACAGCTGGACTTGGAAGTGGCTGATATGTCCACCAAACAGAGGAATGGATAAAGAATATGTGATATTTGTACACAATGGAATACTACTCTGCCACAAAGCAGCGTAAATTCCAGTTATTTGTAGGAAAATGGATGTGTCTTATAACCATTAAGTGAAATAAAACAGACATGTGAGCTTGAATATTGCAATTTCTCTTATCTGTGAAGCCTAAAGTATAAATAAATGAAAGAGCAAGATAAAAGATAGTTTAGTAGGAAACAGAGAGACAGATCTTTTGCAAATGTGAAGGGAATCGAGACATGGCAGGATAGCGTAGATAAAAGGATGCAAAAACAATTAAATACATTCTGTATATATACCTATTCCCCATGATGAATATAATGACTATGTACTGCAAACATGTACTGATAGAAATAAAACTGAAAGCAGAGAGAGGGCACTGTCAGTCCACTGGGCCAATATCACCTGTGACCCTCCAGCTTTCTCTGGAGTCGAGCAACTACTTCCGGTACCTGCTCCCCTGCTTCCTGCTTGGGCGCAGCTCATATGCTGTGCAGACAGTTCTGCCTGCCAGGAACTTCTGCGAAGTCCAACCAAAGTCTGCATCCTGCTTCCTGCTCATCACGCTTCGGTTCTGGTTCTCATGGAACAAGCTAATCATGGAGACTAATTTTCAAATATTTCAAGTCAGTCTCGAGTACCTTGATCACCTTCCTTCAAATATATCACTTAGAAGGACTATTTCTTCCATGTCTAATGTATCCCTAATTCTTACAACAGCCTGGAAAACTAGAATCTTCACCCCATGCCTCATGATGTGGAAACAGACTCAGGCATATGAGTAATTAGCCAAAGGTCACACACAGGTAAGTGTGGTAGGGATGCAGAGACACAAAGTCACCTGATATCGGCTTCTTTCCACACTGATTTTCTGAAGGAGCTTGGGTTTCTCTCCCTTTCTCAGGTGGACTGGTAAAGGCTCAGCAAAAGTGACTTCTCTGCTCCTGGCCCTCAACTTCAGTGCAGCCAAGACTCAGGCACACCATTTGTTCTTTGTACCCCTGGGTTCGTAGCTGCACACACTGTTGAGGGAGAGGCTTTGGCGTGTTGGCCTCATGCTGCTGCTCAGATGAAGCTCAAAACTGGCTTTTGTTTGTTTTCTTTCTATATTTGGGATCCAATGAACCCAGTTCAAAATCTCATGTTTATTTCTATTAAATATCATCTTGCTAGAGTCACTTATCACTCTGGCCAAACTTTTGGGATCTTTGGTCCACCATCAATGAATTTTCTCTCACTACATTGTAGTTTCCTAACACTTGATGTGAAAATTCCTGAGAAACAGGATGTGTCCTGTCATTGGGGACTTCAGTGCTTACATTTTCTGTGTATAATGGAAATTGAGGCAGTACCTGGGTCCCCAACGCAAATGGCACCGTGAACATATGACAGCATGCCTGGCATAGGTGGGGCCATAGCTCTAACCTGGACAGTCCCAACCCAGGGACTGGTGCACACTGCTCCAGCTGAGAGGAAAGTTCTCGAGGGCTGCTCTTCAATCCACCCCAGGATGGTTCTTCTGGCATCCTGGACCCAGAGTGAGATGGCTTATGTAGGTCTTGGGTGTTAGGTATATTGCTACATGGAGTCAAAAGGTCTGGGCCAAATCTAAGGGCATATGAGGCCACTCTTCCCAGTAGTGAGGTCTTCGGTGGTCACCTAGCAACAGTCCATGGGACAGACACTGTGGAAGCCCACTCTGGCAGTGTCCGTTGGGAGCCTGTGGTGCTCAGGCAGCCCCAAGCGGTGTCCTGCACACTGATTTCTGCTTCTATTCAAACTCTCCTGGTCCTGAGGGCTCCACTGAACTCTACCTCTGCCTTCCACATGGGCTGCCCCAACTTCACCTCTGCTCCCACACCCACAAGGCAAGAAACCCAGTCCCTCCGAGGCTGACTAACCTACTCTCATCTGCACAGACGAACAACAGCCTTAGTATTGAGGGGTGGGGCACAAAAGAGGTTCTCATAAACTACATTTCAAACACATGAGTGGGAGCAGTTTGGATTTGCAAAAACAAAATCCCTCAATATTAGCTGTTCTTCAATTTATGATGAAGTTATATCCAGATAAACCCACTGTAAATTGAGAACATACTAAATTGAAATTGTATTTAATATTCCAATATTCTTGTTGAAGGATAATCTCACAATACATACAAATAGTTTCTCCAATTGTAACTAACTTTATTCACAATTCAAGTGGTAGTCCAGATCAAAAATATTTCAGAATGTTCCACTCCACCTAGGGCAAGTTACAGTTATCCAGAGAAAAGGCAATATAATACAGAAAATAGAAGTGAGGGGCAGAAACAAGCCAGTGGTTATAGCTCCCATTTGTCTTTGTTGAAAAAGGTTTGAAGAGTTGACCACGTATAATTGGTTGAGCTTCAGCCACTTGTTATAAAAGCAGGTTACCGTCCGTCCACACATCAAGTTAGGATGCAGTTCACTATGTACAGAGAAACTTTTAGGCCAAATTTAAAATATGTGCAGAGGCAGCTTTCAACCCAACAACTCAATATAATGCTAATGACTAACAGCTTAGCACTATGGGACACTGCAGAGACCATTTGCTGCTGCGCTGTGGTTGACCAGCTGCCAGGGCTGGCTGCTGTTGCCCAGCATCTCCAGAGAGTATCCGACCACACATCGCTAGCTTAGGAAAAGGTCAAAACTCAAAACGAGATGCATTGTTTCCACTGAATGTGTATTGGGCTTCACAGCATCGCAACTGTGAAGTCCTGAGTTGAACCAATCTCAGTCAAGACCATCTGTACCTCCTGGGAATACAGAAACTATTGCCTTCACAATAATGTTTCCAAAAGGGGCTCTCTGAAATTCCCTTGGAAATGAAAAATAGGCATACTGATTTTCTTTTCTGTGTAACCCTAACCCTCCCCGTAGCAATGGGCAGCTCTGATTGGACCAAGAGAAAACTAGAAGTAGACATAAAAGCAGCAGGAGTCGTGAAAGAAGGCACCCACATAGTTCAACACATGTCCTCTCTGAAAACAGGGGTAAACCATACTGGCATGTTTACCCATAGGTGCCATGGAGATGCCACCAACTCATCACTGGCAGCTCTCAATTGCCACTATCCAGTAGCTCAGAGTTCACCTCCAACGGCAAGGTCCCAGAGGTCAGGGTTCTCATGAGACAAAATGACAATAAATGTAGTAGATAAGCTCTTCATTGGTTTATATATGTGATTAGAGAATCAGACACTGTCTCCTGCTGTTCTGCTGTGATGAGAGGGTCAGAGGAGGTTGGCTTTATACACAGAAAAGATCTGAACAAGCAGAAACAAACAAAAAAAAGCAGATTGGTCAAGTTACTTTCCTTGTAAAGGTTAGGCAGAGGGAATTTCCTTATCATGCTGGGTAAGACTGGCCTTCACAGGGATTTTGCTATGATTTTTCTCCTAATTTCTTAGAGGTCAGTGAATACCTTAGTTTGGACTTGGAATGTGGAACTTCAGCACAAGAGATGTCACCTTGGCCCATGGCGGAAGCTCAGTATAAACCAGTGGCCTCCTGTAAAGTTTATTTCACAGAACCTGTGCTATCCCAGCAAGGCCTTGGCTTCCTCCTACCTAAATCCCTTGCACCTGGACCAGGGGTGTTACTGGATCATCTGAGATCATGGAGACAAACATTTCATTTGTTAAAATATTAATTATTCCTAAATGACCTTTACCTATTGGATTTTGTGTCTACTGGAGCATCAGAGATTTATTAGAACAGGCCCCAACTGCAGAGGTCTTTGGGACAGTGAGACAAGCCCTAAAGCTGAAGGTGTGGGGCCTATTTTCTAAGCCTTGTGGCCTTTGGAAGTACTTAGCCTTCTAGAGAAGGGCTTTAACACCAGGCTGGGCAGCCAAGAGGCATGCTTAGCAAGGTGGCCCTCTTGGCTTCATCCTGACTGACTCTGGCATTTCAGGGCCTATAACAGCGCAGGGGCAGCTGGTGGCACAAACATACCTTCCTGTGTTCTCATATGACATACTCCTGCCCCGGCTGGTAACAGTACTTCACAGACCAAAACATAGATGCCATATCTGGCCAGTAGCAGAACACTGGAGACAGAAAAGTTCCCGAACTGCTGTCCGCACAGCTCAACTGGACCCTCCAAGATCACTGGCTGACATGGTCACTGGCTCCACCCCAGCCTCCTGGGCATCTTCCTGGGATGACCAGACAGATGGTGGCCTCCTCTCCCAGCCCCCACCTTCTACTCTGTCACCAAAGTGATGCCGAGCACCTGTCTACGAGCGCAGAAAGCAGGTGCCTGCGCTCTTACAGGTCCATTAGTTGCTAAGTGGGAAGCCGCCCCACAGCCTGGAGCCTGTGCTGCAGGCAGATGTCCCAGGTCTGGGCAGGACAGCTCCCTCAGAGGAGTCTGGGAGGTCCCACACCCACTGGTATTGCGTCCCCCACGTGTGCTGGTGACTGAAAGGGAGATAGGGCCAGGAAACCCATCCCACAGCTCGTGGGGCTCCTTCTAGAGCAGGGAACATGGAATTCAGCAAAGCAGGCTCACAGCCCACTGCTTGTCCCCCAGGTGACTCCTCTGCTTGCCAAGTAGAGGACTTCAAATTCATTTTTTAATATTTACAGTGTTGTAGGCACTGGGCTGGGAGGTACTAAGACCACTTGGAATCCTTACCTCATAGAACTCGATGCTGCCCAGCTGGACAACAGATGGAAGCCGTGGCCATTGCCTATCGCACTTGAACCCACTACCCCCATGGGAGTAGATGGTAATTATCATATCGATTTTTCAGATGAACCATACGGAGCTGGGATCGGTCCTTCCTGGCGAGCTGCCTTTGGGCCATTCTGAGGGATGGAATGAGGAGCAAGTAGCAGTCTAACTGGGGCAGCAGCGAGTAAGAAAATTACGAGGCAGTGCAGTAAGAGCCATGACAGGGAAAAGTGGAGGCTCCTTTTTTCTTTCAGAACACCTTGATTTGAACCACAAAGGCTTCAAGGGAAAGGAACGCCATCTTGCACTGAATGGTGGAGGCTGCCGGGCTCCGCCGAGGAGGAGAACATGGAGGCCGCAACCTGGCCCCTGCGAAGAGCGTCTCAATAGAGAAGTGAGGTCCATCACCGAAGGCAGCTGTGCAGGGTGACAGCTGTGACAGGGTGTGCGCTGGCCGCCGCAGGCCTCCCTGTGAACGAACGAGCACGCTGCTTCCAGAGTCTAAGGAGCTGACAAGTGGAGCATACGTTATTGTGATTATAGAAGACACTTATTATTTATTATATGTCAGGCATGACCCTACCTGATTTCACAACAACCCTCTGAGGTAAAAACTGTCTTATTGTTGTTTTCTGAATGAGGAAATTGAAACCCAGAGAAGCAAAGGACTCACCTATCACCGTGGCTATCAAAGGTCGATACAGGAAGGAGCTAACATCATCAATGGGTCCAAACCATTCTCTTCCAGATAGAGGAAAAGAGGCTCAGTGGAGGCCAAATCCTATCCAAGCTCATTCCTAACTACAAGGCTGATGGGGAAGAAGAAAGAAGGACCACAGACCTCACTGGGCAGGACTCAGGCTGTGGGCAGACCTGGCTTGTTGAGAGTTAGACAGTTACTCAGAACAAGTTGGTTATGAGCAAGACGAAGAGCCCCGACTGTCCCAGATGTCTATCTGCCCTTTCACTTTGACAAGGTCCCTGGTTGAATTTCAGTGGGGCACACACCTGCCTCACGAGAAACTAAGTTCCCCAGGTGTCATGGCAGTAGGTATGACCATGTAGCACAGCCCTCCCATGGCGGCCTGGGTGCCCACTGGAGAAAATAACACTAAGGAACTCATGCAAGCAATCAAACACACCACTTACAAACCCAGCTCAGAAACGTTCTATGCTATTTCCGTCTGGCATTAGCCTCGTGGACTCCCGCAACCACAAGGGGGCGGGACCTGTAGTCCCACCACAGAGACTAACGGTAGCTTACCTCCCAGGTCTGCCTGGGGCCAGCCCAGAGCGATGTCCTCTTCTCTGCAAAGCCCACGGTCATAGCCCTGAGAGCTGCAGCTCACCATGGTTGGCCCTCAGACCTGTCTGAAAACAAACAAAAGCCTCATAGGCTCTTCCAGCACACACTGGTCTGCTCCAGAATCCCCGGGCATAGTCCAGGACTCCGTGGCTCCTTGGTATGACATGAAGTAGAAGCCATGTGTCTGGGTCCTGGATGGATGGGGGCTGAGCTTTTGGGGACAGCACTCAGTGCCAGACAGCTTCAGGGCCCGTCTGGGGCGTGGCTGGCTTCCTGTCCTGACCCAGTAGCAGCTGACTTTGCAACTCTGGTTTCTAAGCTGCGTGTCTTGGGCAATTTTAATTCAATTCCTCAAGCACTGATTGGGCATCTGCCGGGTGTCATGCACTTCTCTGACTGCCGGGGGCCATCGAAATGGCTCAGCTGGTGGCTGGGACTCTCGGCCCTGAGGGATCGAGAAACAAGCAGTCACTGTGTGATCCATGCAGGGAAAAGTGCACAGGGCAAGCGGGAAGGAGCCCTGAAGGAGAGTGTCGAGCTTTGCCCACTGCACGGTGGGGCGAGAGTGACGGGGGTGGGAAGATGCCCTGCAAAGGGCAACGCCTGGGACAATGCACAGGGCACAGTACCGGGCAGGGAGGGACCCCAGGTGAAGGGACCTGGCCTGCTGGAGCAGAGTGTGGAGGCAGGAGCCTGAGTGCCAGCTGCTGGCTCAGAGGCAGGGGCCACTGCCCGGCACACGAGCGCGTGTTTCCAGCTCTGTAACTGAGGCAACCGCCGATCTCTCCTTTGCTTTGACAGCAAAGAGCAGGGCAGATGTCACTCTCTGGCTTTCTCCCTTGGAGAGCCGTTTCTTTTCCAGAAGGCTGAGTCCTCTCACCTGTGAAAGGGAGCCGCCAGAAGAGGAAGTTGTGTGCAGGAGGCACATCTGTTGTCTTTGGGGGCACTGGTGCCAAGTCCTGCTATGCCCCCGAGGACTCTGACACTTGCTAGGCTGTCTGGTTCCCCAAGGTCCCACCCCCATAACCTGGGCTCCCTGGTCCCTCTAACGGTGAAGCAGTGACGTCAAGCAGGCCCCTGTGGACTTTTCCCACCAGCTCTTCCTCTTCTCCTTAGGCACAGACGACAGAAATGTCCCCTGGCAGCTGTGCGGAGCAAGGGCCTTTGACTGCGGGGGTGGGGGTGGGGGTTGGGAGGAGCCTCATTGTATTTGTTGACTATAAAAATGTCAGCTCCCGTGGGCAGCTTCTTGAATCAATATTTGCTGTTCTAAGGCTGAGTTCAAATGCGCAGTAATTCTCCCAGCCTGGCCTCTTCCTCTCTCACCTGGACGAGGACTGACATTCATCCTCCCGTGCTAAGGTTGGCAATGCCCAGCCACACACAAACTTTCCCTCACATGTGGGTCTGTGCCTGTGCCGCACCATCCTGGGCAGCGCCTGGCCCTGAGAAACCTGAGGCTGCTTCCCTGGCACGCGGGAAGCCCTCAGAATAAAGCCAGCTTTCAAATGACTCTGCCCTCCACCTGTGTTTGGCTTCTGATTTGGCCGGGCTGCTGGGGTTGGCAGGTAGCTCACAATCTGCAGGGTGCAGAGCCCAGCTGTGCCCGCGAGCAGGTGGAAGCCTTGCATTGGATGCCAAGAGCGGCCTTGAGGTGAGGGCACCCTGGGCACCTGGCCTGCGGCTCCCAGGTGGCCCTGAGCCCCACAGCCCTGGCCTCTGCTGCACTGCTTCATAAGCTTCAGACAAGACAGAAGAACCTCAGGGGAAGCAGCATGGAGAAGACACGCACGTGACAGGAAAACATGCCTCAGGCCACACCAGGAGCGCTAAAGTGCGTGCATGCGTGCGTGCGTGGGGTCCCCAGGAGTAGTAGCCCTGACGCAGGGCCCTGACCAGTCCGCAGACGGGTGACGCCTGCACTTTTTCCTCTCTCGATGCTCAGGGCTGCAGAGATTTGTCCTGAGGATTTTCCTGCCCTGCAACATGGCCACGGGAAGCCAGTGTTGGAAAGGGGCTGAGTGAGGGAGAAAACGCAGCTTCCGCATTCTCCAAACTAAGTCCAGCGGTAAAGTGCGGGAACAGCTGGAGCTGTTGCTTCAAGAAGCCAATAGACAACTGCTAGGTTGAGGCCTGTGAAGCTGCTCTGTCATCCCGTGGGATCTGACACACACAGGCCAAATCCCTGCCTCAGTACATTGCTCTCTGAAATAATTTGCTTCGTTTCAGGTATAACTTATGCAAATGAATCTCAAACATCATCTGTTTTGTTTTGTTTTTTGAGACACGGTCTTGCTTTTGTAGTTCAGTCTGGCCCTGAGCTCAGACTTGAACTCACATCAATCCTCCTGCCTCTGCTTCCCGAGTGCTGGGATTACAGGTGTGAGCCACCACGCCCAGCACTGTGGTGTGTGGTACTGATTGCTGGTGGGGGTGAGTCTGCATGCCCAGAATTGTTATACGTGGTTACTAGGGACTGAACCTTGACCCTTGCCCTTACAAGGCAGGTGCCGGAACCACTGAGCTAAATCCCCGGTCCAAACATCATTTTTAATGAATATATATCATTTCCATCATTCCAAAAAGTTTCCCAGATCCCCCACTAGTCTCACTGTCTCACCTTTGTATTCCCTAGGGGTCTTTCACAGCAATGTACATTTCCATTCTTCTGTTGGCGGCCAGCTGGACTATTTTGAGTTGTTAGCTCTTTTTAGCAAAGCAGCTCTGACTATCTGCGTCCAGGTCCGTGGTGGTCATGTTTCTCTTCGGTAAACACCTAGTAGGGATTTGCCGGGTCCCACAGAGAAATGGATGGGTGTGTCGGGCAGACTGCTAAGTGGCTTCTCACTCTGCCTTCTGGACCCGAGTTTCTGCAGGACCTCCGGCTGTCTCTAGCCAACCGACTTAGGTGAAGATGGCGGATGTCCCTGGTTATGCTGCTCTGTGTGAGACTCCATCTCAGCAGACCAGGCTGGTTCTCCCCTGTGCTGGGAGGATCATGTGAGACCCTGAGGGCTACTGTGTGGTAAGGAGGACCCCTGGTAAGTGGGATCCCTGGAAGAGAGACATGCTTTGTTCGTGGCCAGCAGGAAAGGGAGACTTTAGCTTGATCCTGCCAACAATCACTAGGCTCCGGGCAGGGAAGGAATGCAAACCTGGCAATGCCGGCTTCGTGAGACTCTCCACGAAGGCCCCGCCGGCCAGTGCCAGGACTCCTGGCCCACAGAGCCGGTGACTTCCTGCATGTTGACTTAAGCTGCTGAGTTTCTTATGATTTGCTTCTTAGCAAATCTAGAAATAGGATGGGATAGGAATGTCATATTTCCCTCTCTGTTACTATCATAGAATACAACAACCTAGGTGGAATTATGAAGAAAACAATTTTACTTTCTACATTTGTAGATGCTACGAAGTCCAAGTTTAAGGAGCTGCATCCGATGAGGGTCTTAGTGCTGTACTCTAATGGGGCAGTGAGGGGAAATCAGCACCCAAGACATGAGAGACAAGAGGGCGATCTACTCAGGACTTAAAGGACCAACCATTCAAGGCAAAAAATGAGAGACAGGATTATAGCAAAATTTTTAAAAAATTTGTTAGTTATAAGTAAGCAGCCAGCAAATATTTAATTTATAGGCTATGAAAAAACATTTGCAACACAAAAAAATGACAAAGTAATTGTATCCAACATATATAACACCTCTACAATTAAATTAGACAAGCCAACTATAAAGAACACAAGCTGGATGTAATGGTACATTTGTGTGATTTTAGCATTCTGAGAGGCTGAGGCAGGAGCATGACAACTTTGAGCCCAACCCAGGCAATTTAGCTATTTAGTGAGAAATTGTCTCCAGAATACAAAATAAAAAGAAGGACTATGATATAATTCAGTGTGAATGCTTGGAGTTTAACCATCAGTAATGAAGGAAGAAAATGGATGTACAAAGGAAAAGAAAAGCCATCAAGTCCAGGACAAGGTGCTTAACCTCATTGTTCATCATGAAAAATGCTCATTAAGGCCACCATGACTTAGACAAACAAGATGATATGAAATGCTGAATAGATTGATAATAATAAATGTTGCCAAGGATACGGAGGAACTAGAACTCTCACACATTGCTAAAGGGAACACAAAGAACCTCATCATATCAGAAAACCAGATGTTTCTTCAAAAGTTTAACACCTGCTATAATTTTATTTCATAACTTACAAAAATGAAACCCAATACCTTTTACTAGATTTTGAAATGTGACTTTCAAAGTAAATGTTACCATCATAAATGATTGAAGTTCATCGACTTAGTAGGACTTGGAAAAGAGGAACTAACTTCCATTCCCCATATTTCTTCCCTAACATAATAGTCATTTGCAATTCTATTCATTTTTTTTCTCTTCCTTTTGCAGAATTTTTCTTCTAACTGAATTTTCATTAGGAAAGACAAGAGTTTAGTTCCCTTAACCACCATTCCACATACCACCATCTCCCCCTCCACCCCATCCCTGTATAGCTAAGTTTCAATTTTTGCTGGATATTTAGTATTTATGCTAAGACTAATGCTGTTAAACCCTGAGCCATGTACTACACTATTATCAGTTCTGTTTTCTCACATTACTTTTTGTTTACCTTGAAGTTAATCTTTTTTGACTATTTGCTTAGTTTTAATCTTATCCAAAACCATTTAAAACATAGTCTTTAAGCAAAAATAAAAGTATTTATACTTTATTTGGAAGATACAAACCTAGATCAGTGAGGATGAAAGACAAGGAAAGGAGACGAGGAAAGATGTGGAGTAACGCAGGATGATGTCCTACCTCTCCTCCCAGGGCTACTGCTTCCTAAGGACTGGGGAGCATCGCTAGGGGCTGAGCAGGGCGGCTCAGCACAGGCCCGTCTGCTCCAGACGGGCTGCAGGCATAAACCACACCCCGGGGTCTTCCACCAGAGAAAAGCAAGTTGGCCTTTCCTCCAAGGTCTTTGGAAAGTTCATCTTGTGTGAATTTATTCCCTTGAATTCTTAGATTGCTTTATTAAGTCCCTCCCTGGACTGCCCACTTGGGATTCCAGATCACACGGGCCGTGATGGACTGTTTCACCTGACCTCAGGGGAATAGCTCATTGGCCCAGCTGTAGGAAGAGCTGGAAGAGGCTCAGAAACTTCCTATGTGACAGTTGTCTAAACACTGAGGTGAATAGAACCCCCAGTTCCTCTCATCTGGTATTATATGGTGTCCAGTCACCTGGAGTTCTGTTTTGGGTACACTGAGTTTGTCCTGCAGTGGACTGGTTTCCATCTACACCTGCGCACAGCTGAGTCCCAACATCTCCTTTTACTGTCATTTGAGATTTTCTTCTCTCTTGTAAGTCAGAAGTGCCGTTTCCTGTGTTTTCTTCTTTCTTGGTTTCTTCTTTTGTTTTGGTAGAAGGCTTCCTTAGGAACGGTACATAGTACGCACAGGTGTACCAAAGTTCAGTTTTTGCATTGGTAGGCCTCTCCCTTAAGTATAAAAAGCCAAATACATACTTAAACATAGTTTCTGGCATTCGTGAATTTGTGTTAATCAGTAATCATATAATCTTGAAGGTTACTATCACATCTAATTTGTATAAATGTATCAGTACTGTGACTACATCATGCTATTCAAGTTATTGCCAATACTAGATTACTTACCACCAAATATAAGTACAGTAATTATTTTATATATTTTGGAGTGAGAATATTATATGCTTTGTTGTAAATCTATAAGCCACATGAATATAAATGCATATGTTATTTTAAAATTTTAATGCTGTAATAATTAGTGAATCACATATGAACTAATCAAAACATTTCAGTAGCTATATAGAGAATGGGATATTAGTTGATATGAAGGTTAAGAAAGAATGTACAATGAAAACCAGTAATTCTAGCTCCTTAGGAGGCAGAGGTAGAAAGATTATGATTCAAGGCCAGCTTGAGAAATATACACTCTGTCTCAAAGAAATAAAAAAAGAAAAGAAAGAGAATTGAACTAGCTAGACAAATACAGGATATAGGAAGAACTTCATATCCATTTTGAGCCAGCATGTTAATAGAAAACTAAACAATAGAAGAAAGAATAGTAAAGATTAGGTTATATCACTGTACAAACCATTATGGAACTGTTTGCTGAACAATCAACTCCTGACACTAACAAAATACACTTAAAGGACTATATTTAACTTTATATTATTTACAATCATAAATTCCATGATATTTTAGTCAATGATAGAGCACACTCACAGTGGTGGTGCTAGAAGTCTATGATGGAATTGAAAAATCCCTATTGCTTCGATTAATGAACATTTAAAAAATAATTTTCTTCCTATAAACCCATTAACTTTTACCTTAAGAAATGACTGTTCTTGGAGACTGGATAAAGAAGATGTGGTTCTTTTATAGAATGGAGTATTACTCTGTCGTTAAAAATGATAATGTTGAGTCATCATACTCAAATGGATGTACCTTGAGGACGTCCTCGTAAGCGAAATAAATAGGTCACAGATGTGTAAATATCGTATCTCTTCTCTGCTATGAGAAAATGAAGTTGTAAATGAGTTGTAATATGTATAGTTGATATTGTGAAGTAGAAAACATTTAAAGGGAAATAGAGTGTAAGGGTAAATAATGAAGGGAAAATGAATGTGGTAATAATAAAGAAAACAGAAAATAAAGATTGTGTATATAGGGAGTGGAGGGTTGCAGGGAGGGGGGAAAGGGAAAAATGCGAATCAAGTCATGTCATATTCTGGTACAAACTCTCAATGTTGAATGCAATTATGATAATGCGAGTATGTGTATTCATAATGTACCAATAAAGACAAAAAAAGAGAAATGACTGTTCTAAGATTTGTAGCACATGTTCGTGACTTAGAAAAATCTAATAAATTATCAATTTTACTCCTTCTTAGGGGACTTTGATTCTATCCTTTTTTCTGTTCTTTGTGCCATCCATGTCATGCATTTTAATGCCATGCATTCTGTATTTCTAGCCTCACAGGGGTTTTGTAAGGTCAGTGTCCACTTAGACTTACCCACATATTCACTCTGTCTGCTGTTCTTCATTCCTCTTCT
>PVIR01010342.1:0-50387 GCA_004026965.1 Petromus typicus | reverse complement strand
TGGACAGGTGCCGTAGGGAGTCAGGGAGATACTGCTTGTTCATACAAGGTGATAGGACAGCTTCCGGTGAAGTAGCAGGAACCAGAACCCAGTGATCTCCCACAGCCCCCAGAATCACTGTTCAAGATGCCTCCGTTCCCTGAAGGGCATCTCTGTCCTGAGGATGGTGAGCTTATGTCTGCACAGTAGCTGCCCCATCACTGCTGAGGTCGCCAAGAGCCCCTCCCAACCCGTCGTTCACATGTAGGTACACATACCCCACATTCCAGGAAGCAGAGAAGGCTGAGCCTCGAGGACAACAGAAACCACAAAAACACTCCAGCTACCATCACACGATGCCTTTTTATTGTTCTGCATGGAAGTGAGACCAAGGCCACAGTGCAGGGACCTCCCCCCAACCCTTACTGACCCCAGCCCTATTATAGAAACAATGAAAACGGCAGGCCCCAGTTCAGGCTGAACTGGAGTGAGGAGTGACTCACAGGAACAAGACACAAACACAAGACACCACACTGATAAAAATGTCCATGCCACAGGGGTGTGGTCACGGCAAAAGGAGATTCAGGACGTGGCCCATGGGCCACAACCTCTGGGCTCTGCTGCAGGAATGGGCGCTGAGTCGGGAACGGGGGGCTGCACCCTTCCATTCCAGAACTGACGTGGAAGAGATGGGCCTGGAGCCCCTGTGCTGAGCCAGGAGCTGTAGGACACCACTCTGTCCCCAAGCTGAGTCCACGGCCCTCGGGCCGGCCCAGTGGTGTTCACAAGGCATAGAAGCCCACGGCCACAGTGGCCATCAGGAAGGTGAGCAGGGTCAGCACCCAAGGCAGCAGTGGAGCCGGGGAGTGGCTGAGAAGCTGGGCCCTGCCTGGGGGCACCTCAGCTGGGCTGGGGTCTGCAAGAGCAAGAGAAGGCAGGGTCAGTGGGGGAGGTGGCAGTCAGGTGGCCAAGGTCTACATCTCTGATATAGTCCCTGCCTGAATGGGGCCTGCTCAGAAGGGTCTCATGAACCAGTTGGCCAGGGGAAACTGAGGAACAGACATGCTTCTTGGCACCCAAAGCCACCTACAGTAGGCTGGTCCACCTCACTTGTTTCTTTTTTTTCAGGTTTTTTGAGACAGGGTCTCGCTTTGTGGTTCAGGCTGGCCCTGAGCTCAGCCTCCAACTCACATCACAATCCTCCTGCCTCTGCCTCCCGAGTGCTGGGATGACAGGCGTGAACCACCACGCCCGGCACTGTGGTATGTGGTACTGGTTGCTGCTGGGTGTGGGTCTCCACACCCAGTATTGTTATGTGGTTACTGGGGAATCGAACCCGGGCCCTTGCGCTTGCAAGACAGGCGCCAGAACCACTGAGCTAACTCCCTGGCCCGTTTCTTTTTTTTTTTTTGAGGCAGGATCTCACTTTGTTGTTCAGGCTGGTCCTGAACTCAGCCTTGAACTCAGCAATCCTCCTGCCTCTGCCTCCCAAGTGCTGGGATTACAGACGTGAGCCACCATGCCTGGCACTGTGGTATGTGGTACTGATTGCTGGTGGGCGTGAGTCACCACACCCAGCTTTGTGGTTACTGGAGATTGAACCCTGACCCTTGCATTGCGAGGCAGGTACTGGAACCACTGAGCTAAATCCCTAGCCCCTGAGCTTGTTTGAGATAGGAGGATCTCACTATGTGGTCCAGCCTGACCTTGAATTCATTATGTGACTGACCTAAGCTATCTTCCTCAACCTGTGGTAACCCTCCTGCCTTGGCCTCTCAAGTACCCTGCCTGCCAGGGTACCTCAACTGGACTGGGGTCTGTAAGGGTGGGTGGGGTTACAAGTCTGCCCCAGTATGCTCAGCCCACTTCTCACTTATAGGCACTCAGAAGACAGAATGAGGGAACTCCGAGCCCATACCCCAAACCCTCACCTTGCACCTGGCCACTGGCCCGATGGAGGAGTCTGGGTGCCTGGGGAGGACTCTGGTCGTGGGGCTCAGGGATAAGCAGCCCTTGTAGCTCCTCAAACAGCTGGAAGATAAGAGCACAGGTGTCCACAATGTGAGTTCCTGGGTACAAGGCAGAGTGTGGCTGCAAAAGTTTCTGGGAACGACCGCACCAAGAAGAAGCATCCAACATTCACGGCTGCCCAGGCCTGGGGTAGGTGGCCTGGCAGGCACCACCCCTACCCCACTCACCCAGGAAGCCCAAAGCAGCATGGGGTCAAGCTGCATCCACATATGGGAATCCCTACACCCCACGGCAGGGCCCTGTCCTGAGGACCAGCTTCCACGGCACCACAGCCCAGGCCAGGCTCAGGGCAGGCACCTGCAGACTGTCACATGTCCCAGGGCTGCCTGGGTGCCCACCCAACACCCACGCTGAGCTGTAGCTGCTGCTGTTCCTGCGGTACAGACAGAATGGAGGAGCCGGCCGGGCCTCACCTGGATGTTGAGCAGGAAGGCGGCCTTGGCCTCATCCAGCACCCTGTGCTGCACCGCGGGTGTCATCGCTAGGGAGTTCATGCGGGCACGGTACAGCTGCTTAAACCTGGTGGCGCTGGGGATGCTGGGGAAGCTGAAGAAGGCCAGGCCCTCACCAGAACTGGGCAGCCCCAGCGCCTTCTGTGCAATCTTCTTGAGCACCTGGCCTCCAGACAGGTCGCCTAGGTAGCGGGTATAGGCATGGGCCACCAGAAGCTCAGGCTCCGTGCGTCCCACCTCATGCAGCCGCTGCACATAGCGACTTGTGGCCGGTGAGCAAGGGATGGAGAGGCGCCAGCGTGGCCCGAACCAAAAGGCCATGTCCTGCTCCAGCGCCGCGCGCCGGTGCAGCTCCTCCGGGAAGTAGACGGGCGCGAAGACCGGGCTGTCCTTGATGCGCTCAATCTCTTCCTCCAGTGCCGCATAGACATGATACAGCGATGCCATCACCAGCTGCAGGGGCGCCAGAGGGTTAGACAGCCTGGCCCCCAACACCCCCAGCACAGCAGTAGATTCCCAGAGAAAAACGGTCCTGCACTTTCTCAGCGTAACACATTCACCCTATAGAAAATGCTTGTGGCCTCCTTTGTCCTGCACGAACTAGTCCTGGATGTTTCCAGTCCCATTTTCTGGAGAGGGAACCTGAGGCTGCACAGCAGGGAAGAGGTGAAGCAGGGCCAGCCTGGGCCTCCGCGGACCTGGGGCCGGCAACCTACAGGGCATGGAGCCGGCTTCCACCCGCCGCAGGGCCCCGGGCTCAGGAACACCGTGACACATTAACCGGGCAGCCTGTGTATAGGACAAAGTCACACATTCCAGTCCCCAAGGGGCCCAGGTCACTGCCTCACACACAAGCACGTCCCTGGAATGTCCACCCAGCTCAGGGGGCAGGGCAGGCACAGTGCTCCTGTCGGGGGACCTGGCCACATGCAGCCCCAGCTCTGGACTCTACGCAGGGGTGACCTCCTGCCCATGACTGGCATAGCAGAGGCCCGAGCTGTTGTGAATGGGGCTGGGGTGAGGTGGTGTGGCAGGAAGAAAACCTGGCCCCACCAGGAAGGGGCCAGGCCCACCTGCCCAACTGTTTTGTGCAGCCCCTTCTGTGTGTGCGTGCTTCACAACTACACGGAAACAGCAGGACTGCTGTCCAGCACACAGCTGCTCACTGGTGCAGAGGTTTCTGCTTTGCTGCCTGCCTCTCAGCCAGGGCGGGGCACTACCGCTGCATGGCCCTGTCTGTTGCTTGACACTGGCCTCTTCCCTGCTCCTGACTGTGCGACACACCCCCCCCACTAGCTCTCTGAGCCCCTCCAGTCAGCACAGTGGAGCCCTTGCCTCACTGTTGGCCTGGGGCGTCGCTCTCCTGTCTGAGCCTCTGGTCCCCCTCCCGCACCGCCCACCAGGACTACCTTGAAGCCCTCTTGGGTCACTTCGCCTTTCTGAAAGTTCCGCATGAACTCGGTGTTCTCTGCCTGGGTGTGCACCTCCTTGGTGGCCTCCTTGATGGCCTCAGACAGGTCCTGGAGGGTCCTGTGTGGAGGGGCAGGGTCAGTGAGGTGCAGGGTGTGGGCGAAGCGTCCACCGTGTTCTCTGCAGCAGGTGGTCCCCACACCTGGGTGAGTGGGGACTCTAGTTCCCACCCTCAGCTCTGCAAAAAGAGCACCAACAAACAAGGCACAGGGATAGAGGCCTGAGAGAGGGGGACATTCCTGGGCCTTTTTGCCTGATCTGCATCCCCAGCCCTTCTCATTTCGTTTGAGACAGGGTCTTATTAAGTTGCCCTGAACTCAAACTTACCATTCTCCTGCCTCAGCCTCCCACAGGGCTGGGACTACAAGTGTGTACCATCACACCCAGCTTTTGCTGACATTTCGGATACAAATCTCAGTGACAGGTCTGGGATTTAGCGAAGTGGCACCGCGACTGCCTTGCAAGCACAGGGTTGTGAGTTCAATCCCCGGTATGAGTGTGGCTCAAGACCCCTACATAATACTCATTTTCACAGTCTTTGCATTAAACAGCCTGAAAAACTCTGCTGCCCCCAAAGAAGAAGAGGCCCCTCTGGGAGCTCTTCTGCCAGGAGTCCGATCCCGCTCAGCACTCTGTCATCTCTGCCCACTCTCGAAGCCCTGGGGGCAGCGGTGGTGCCCTCGGGAGAAAGAAGGGATCCCAGGTTCGGACGGCGCCAACCTGCCGGAAGCAGCCCTGGGCACTGTGGGACCGGGTCTGAGACAGGCAGCCACAGCCACGGGGATGCCAGCCAGAAAACCCGGCTCGCACGCCGGCTGGGAGCCCTTGGGGTGGGTGGGCCCCAAGTTCCTGCGTGAGCCCCCCTCGGCTCCCCGCCCGCCCGCCCGCGCTTGCCTGCTGGGCTGCGTGCGCGCTGTCTCTGTCTCCATCGCGGGGCTCGGCTGGCTCTGGACGCGGCGGCGGCGGGGGCACTCGGGGCGGCGGCTGCGGCGTCGGTGACCCGGCTCCGGGCGCGCGGTCTTTTAAGCCTGGAGGGTCACGTGGCGGCGCCCAGCGAGGCTCACGTCCCGCAGACGTTGCGACATGGGCCCGCCCCAGCCGGCGGCTGGGGAGGGGGAGGTCATATGACCGGAGCACAGCCGGGCAGGAAATCTGAGTGGGGGCAGGAGGGGGCGTCCGCTGGCCCGCCTTCCTCAGCGCTGCCGACTGGTACCCTCCCTCTGCCCGGACCCCGCCAGGCCTGGCTACCCCATGGCTCTTCCGGCACACTCACTAACAGGGGAAACCGAGGCCCGGAAGGAAGTCCCTGCCTCCCTCCTGCCCCTGGCTGCTGGCTGGACACAGCATCCTTTGCTGGGACAGCGGGTTCCCTGTCGGCATGGCGTGGACAGTCTTGCCCGGGCCCTCGAACTGCTCTGGATCAGCTGCTCAGGATGCAGAAGAACGGGGGCTCGGAGCCCCCGACGCATGTGGAATTGAAGGTGTCTCCACAGTGATCCAGAGGCTGCTTGGAAGTGGAGACACAAGTCCGGGCTCCCGGGGAACGAAGCCAGTGACAGCCCTGGGGCAGGCTCCCCATCTAGGGGCTAGGGCCAGAGGCCGCCACATGTCCTTAGGGTCGCTGGCAGCACTGCCCCTAAGTCTGGGCGCTCAGCACCCCGGCTGCCGACTGGCTGAGCTCCCAGTTGCCCAGGAGGCTGTACCATTACCGACTTGGCATACTGGTGAGGAAACTGAGGCAGCGAGGTGCAGATAGAGGACTGCCCAGCAGCCTGGTGGAAAGACTTTGGCCTTCCTGGAGAGCAGGCGGCTGCAGGTTTTTCCTGGGCTGCAGAGCTGAGACAGACGCATCTCCCTGCTGTGCCACGCGGCCCTGCCCTAGAAATGCCCCCCACAGGGCAGATAGGGAACCGAACCTCTTGCTGTGCTGAGTGCTGGGATGGCCCTGGCCAGCTTTCCTGGGCACTGCCGAGCCAGGCCTCCTGCCGGCCCTGGGTGGTGGGCACAGCTGTCCTTCCTCTCCATTTTCTCTGCATCAGCCCACAGCACTGAGAGGTCACAGCTAGGGACAGCGGAGCAAGGATTCCAGCCAAAGCAGGCGGAAGCTGGCCCCCACTTCCTACCACACCCAGGCCCTCAGAGGAGTCCAGGAACTTGAGGTGGGGGCTGAAAGCTCAGGGACCCCCCAGTGTAGTGCATGGGTCCAGCTGGACTCGTGTGTGTGTGTGTGTGTGTGTGTGTGAGTGTGTGTGTGCGCGCGTATGCATGGCACACACTTGCAGTCAAGCTCAGGGACCCCCCAGTGTAGTGCATGGGTCCAGCTGGACTCGTGTGTGTGTGTGTGTGTGTGTGTGTGTGTGTGCGCGTGCACGCGTATGCATGGCACACACTTGCAGTCAAGCTCAGGGACCCCCCAGTGTACTGCATGGGTCCAGCTGGACTCGTGTGTGTGTGTGTGTGTGTGTGTGTGCATGGCACACACTTGCAGTCAAGCTCAGGGCACTCTCGACCCAGGTTCACCCCAGCCAGGCCCAGTGCTGGGCAGAACGGGGCTCCAGCCCAGGGGACTGTGGCACACATCCATGAGTGGAAAGTGAAGCCGTCAGGAAGGTCCAAGGAGAAGGAAGCAGACGACTGCAAGGCTGGGCCAAGCCCCAGGACACTGGGCCGACAGAGCTGGGCCGCAGAGCACCGGGCAGGATAACAGGGGGCTGGGTCTGCTCGGCGAGCCTGGCTTCCCAGCCTGCCTCAGAACTGCCCTCTCACCCACCTAGACTAGGCAGGCACCACCAGTGACTCAGCAAAATCCTCTCTCCCTCTGCCCCTCCCAAGCATGACACAGCAAAACACAGCCACCGCAGGGGTGGAAATCCCGACTCAGCACTGTGGCTGGAAAACAGAAGCGGTTTGGGCTGTGGGAGAGGCTAAGCTCCGCTCTCAGCTGAATCAGAAGGCCTCAGCCTAGGGGCAACAGGGGCCTGCTGGGCAGCGTGGGGGACAGCAGGACATCTCAGAGAGGTCCCACCATGCCACCCACGCCTTGAAGAAACCCGTGCTCGTGCTCGTGCTCATGGTGACCACGGTGGAGCCTAGCAAGGCACAGGCCTAGCCATAAGGGCCCGATGGCCAGATTGCACAGCAGGATCACAGTGGGCCTCGGCAGAGCTGACAGGGCAGTCAAGTCCCAACAAAAGGGTGGCAAACAGCACCGGAAGACGCCTCCCCGAGGGAGACTTAGCTCAGTGATGCCAGCGTCTGCCTAGCAAGCGCCAGGTCCTGAGTTTGATCCCTGGTACCACACACCACAAGGCCTGGTGTGGTGGCTCACGCCTGTAATCCCAGCACTAGCATTCAGGAGGCAGAGGCAGGAGGATTGCTGTGAGTTTGAGGTTTGCCTGGGCTACATAGTGAGTCAGGGCCAGCCTGAAACTAAAAAAAAAAAATGTCCCTCCTCTTCATCGGTGTGCCCCTGGGAGAAGGCAGAGACCCTGGCTGCTCTCCAGGGACACCTTCAGCAGCCCCGGGTACTGGGCTCAGTCCATCAAGGTCTAAAACAGACACAGAAGCATGTGAAAAAAGCCAACCCTACACAATATGCAGAGTAAATCACAAGAGAAAAATCTCACTGGCCTTAGATTTGTCAAATACAACACAACAAAAAAATTAAAAAGCCAGGAATTTACTTCAGTGGCACTCCACCTGTCTGGTAATCTGGTGAGCAGAAGGTCCCAAATTCAATCCTCAGCACCAAACAAACACACAAACAAAACCCTTGGGTAAGAGGTGTAAGCAGACAGTACCCCAAAGGAGATGTGGGAGAGGAAATTAGGCAGAGGACACTTTTCACCTCACTGGCCACTAAAGAAATGCACACAACAAGGACAAGAGACAGTTATCACCACACGTCTCTTCAAGAGGCCCACTCTGGCTTTCAGGGCACAGTGGTCCACATCTGTAATCCAAGCTACTCCGAAGGCTAAAGCAGAAGGACCAAAAGTCTAAGGCCCTGAGCTTGGCATAGTGCTGCACCCTTCTACTCCCAGCCCTTGGGAGCCTGAGGCAGGAGGATCACTAGGAGTTCGAGGCCAGTATGGGACAAACAGAAAGATACTGACTCAAAAGGCAAAACACAAGGTTAGGTGAGGGCTGGGATTTAGCTCAGTGGTTTCAGTGTCTACCTGGCAGGTGCAAGGTCTTGAGTTCAATACCTTATACCACATACCACAATGCTGGGCATGATGGCTCACACCTATAATCCCAGCGCTCAGGAGGCAGAGGCAGGAGGAGTGCCAAGAGTTCAAGATTGCCTATATAGTGACCTCAAGACCAGCCTGAACTGCAAAGTGAGACCCTGTCTCAAAAAAAAAAAAAAAAAATTATACTACTAGAGACTGACCACAAAGCCTTGACACTGAGCTACAACCCTAGTGGTTTTGGGATTGTTTTTTACAGAGAGGTGTGTTTTAAGACAAACCTTCCTGGGTAGCTCTGGCTGGCCTCCAACTCACAGTGATCCTCCTGCCTCAGCCTTCTGAGTGTTAGCATTATAAGCATACACTACCATGACTGACTTTCATCCCTTCTTTATTTAATTTAATTAATTAATTTATTTTTTGGTTTGTTTTCTGGATACAAGGTCTCAGCCCAGGCAGGACTTGAACTTGTGATACTCCTGCCTCAGCCTCCAGAAAGCTGCAATCAAAGGTGTATATCATCATGCCTAGCTTTTCACCTGTCTTTTGTCAGTGTCACTTCCAGCCACAAAGCTGGAGGCAGACGGCATGTTCCTGGAGTGTGACTGTTCTGTAAACAGTGTGACAATCTCTCCAGAGGCTAAGCAAATGCCCACCCTGTGAGCAGGGACTGGGCCCGTGCGCCTGTGCCTACAGGAAGTGAGAGCCGAGGTCCACAGAGGACGTGCGAGGCCCGTGCCAGTCCGTGTCTGGAAGAGTGGAGGATGGAGACCCGCCGCACGGCCAGCAGGCTCAGGGGTGAGCGCTTTGTGGTGCAGGCTGAGGGCAGCATCCCTGCTGGGCAGCCGAGTGCCACATGCTGCCACATGCTACACTCTCACTGTTGGCACCAACGCTCCGGTGTCATCGGAGAGCACAACCCGTCTGAGGCAGAGAGCACAACCAGGAGGCAGAGGCAGGACTGCCCAAGTTCAAGGCCAATGAAAATAATAATAACAATAATAATAAAATTCCAGATAAGGGCTTCCCAGGGGAGGGTGGGCCTCGGCACAGCAGGGAGAACTGAGTCAGGCTACAGGGATGGGTCTGTGCATCACAGTGCAGCACACTGTGTACTTTAAATACAAGGACAGTGTGGCACATGCCGCTTCTACCTCCAGGAGGTCGAGACGGGACTACGGCCCTTGAGCAGCTAGGCGGGGACCACCCTCTGAGACCAGATCCCACCCTGAGACATCTGGGCCCTTGTAGTTGATCCACAGTCGAGATACCACGCTGCCCAACTCCAGGCCAAGTGCTGGGTCGGAGCCCAGGGTGTGGCGTCGAGGGCCAAAGCTGGACAGGAGGGCCACAGAAGCTCGGGGTGGCACACACCTCTGGGCAGTGCTGACCATGGCTCTGAGGCCTGGGTCGGGGCCACCCACCTGGGGGTCTCTGGGAGAGTGCAGGCTGCTGAAGCTTGTTACGGCACTGAGGTCGTCTGCTCTACTGAACAGATCACACAGAGCCGCTGTCTGAGGGAACAGGAGAAAGCGTGTCCCTAGAACCAGTGCGCAGGACTGGAAGGGCCCACTTGCCTCAGAGCGCCACCTCACCCGGACAGGGGAAGGGACAGTGTGGGAGGGGAGAGACCCAAGCCAGGGCCGTTTTCTGTCTTTCCTGGACCCGAATCTCTGAGCCGGGCCTGCTGGTACCAGAACCTGCATGTTCAGTCCATTCCTCAAGCGGGGAAGGGGAGGGGCAGCTGCGGAAGTGTGGCAGCCGTAGAGCCCAGCCCGACCAACTTAACTCCACTTTGAAAAAGGGCCTGGCCCTGAGCTAAAGTCTCCATCTTAGGAAAGGCCCCAAATTCTTTAGAACATGAGTAACCCAACCAGGGCACATGTTACTAGCAAGGACTAATCACCAGGGCAGCAGGCCTCTGTTACCTGAGAGGGCTAAACCTAAACATTCTGGCCATGACTGCTGACCTTTCCCCTCAAGTCCTGATGAAGAGGCTACTCCTTGAGACAAAGGAACACCCTGGCTAGCCACGCCTAAAGCCCCCGTACTCTTTTTAAATTCTTAGCCTCTCCGACCACCCCATGTCTTAAAACTTCACCAACCCCCAATCCCCACCATAGAAATCTGACCCTCCGGGGCTCGGCTCTCTCGGCATCCTGCTGTTGAGAGTCCCTGCTCGAGCTTGAATACACCTCGTGTATTTACATCGGAGATGGCTCCTGGTGTTTTTGGGGGACCTCGTGATCTGGGTATAACAGAAGCCACTTCACCTAAAGCAAGAAGTCTGTTAAAATTCCATCTTTCTGACTGTGGTGGTCACGCCTGTAATCCCAGCACTTGAAAGAGGCTGAGGCAGAAGGATCTTCACAAGTTCAAGACCAGCTGGAATTACATAGGCAGACCTTGTCCCCAAAAGCAAAACAAAACAGAAGTCCCACCCTACAGTGCCAGTTACGGCCTGACCAGCTGTATGCCCGGACCCTCCCACTTGTTTCCTCATTTGACAGAAGGAGAATTAAAAACAGGATGGGCTGGGGGCTGTGCAGTGAGGAAGTGTGTTCAGCCTCTTCTGTGCCAGGTTGGAGTTCCCTGTTCCCCTTTCCAGAACCGGCTGACTTCCTGTTTCTGGGGGTCCCGACTGGGCAGGGTCACCCCCACATCTGATGCTCTCCACCAGGGTTTGGGAATCTCAGGATCTTTATCTTTACTGTCTCTCAGAAAAGGGTTACTTCTGGTTGGGAGAATTGCAAATGGCGAGAACCGGGCTCGAGGGGCTCTGCCTAGACAGCAACACACACCCACCACGCAGGGCCTCCCGCCTCTCTCAGCTGCTGCTAAGTCGCCCCAGTCAGGCGGCATTTCCTGTCGGCCTTCTCCCGGGGTTAGGCTGACTCAGCAGGCGCTGACCATGACTCAGCAGGCGCTGACGCTGACTCAGCAGAACAGGGCCCGGCGCTCTGCAGCGCGGACTGAGGGACAGGCGGCCACGAGGAGGGAGGGGCAACGATGGAGGTCCGGAGGCGGGGCAGGAGGTCAGGGGCCGTGCCGCAGCCCGCAGCCTTTGCAGGGTGGGAGTTGCTTGATGCAGGGTGTGGTGGCCTCCAGCTGGGTTCAGCACACTCCGTGTCCCACGTGGGGACGTGCCCAGGGTAGAGCAGCCCAGTTTCGGCCCCCAGCACCACAGAAAAGAACGAAACCCCGAGGAACAAGGAGTCTTTCCCGTCTGCCTTATAGCATCCCGCTTTTATTGCCATCCTGAATTTTAAGAAGTTTTAATAGCACATTTTTAAAATTTTTGAGAGCAGTCTGGCTCTCAGGGTAATCATTCATTCATACGAGGCGTAGTTTCAAAAGATCTGCCTCGACCGATGGTTTCTTGGTGGCTTTCTATGCCCCAGCCACGGAAGGAGCGCCACAGGCCCCTCTGCAAGGAATGAGTTCTGCTGGGTCCTGGGCTCGGGGTTGGCAGTGCCCCCTAGCGACGGCACTGGGAAGTGCCACCCTCAGCAGTGGATGGCGCCTGCTTGGGAAGGTGAGGGGCCTTCACTGCTGTCTCGGGCTTCTTGGCCACGCTGGGGCCTGGATGTGAGGCTTGGGCTCTGCGGATTACCCGCGCCAGGTATTGTTAGAGCAGTGGACTAACTAGGGGAGGCAGTGGGCGGGGCCGGCAGAGGGCTATTGGTTTCAGCTTTGGCCTCCCTGGAAGAGGGGAAGCTAGCCTCCAGCAGGCAGAGGGGCCTGAGAAATTGTGTTCTTAGTTTCCTTTAAAATCACAGGAAATGTTGGTTCTCGCCTGTAATTCCAGCACCCAGGGGAAAGAGGCAGTGGGCTGGTGTGAATTGAAGCCAGCCTGGGCTACATAGTGAGTCGGGGCCAGCCTGGATTGCAAAGCGAGACTTTGTCTCAGAAAACTAAAAAAGAAAAACTACAAAGTACTGTAGTACTATTAAAGAGATGATGAACCCAGGCAGGGGCATATTCTCTGTATTACTATTATCCCAAAGCGTAGCTCAATTTTTTTTTTTTTTTTTTGAGACAGGGTCTCATTTTGTAGTTCAGGTTGGCCCGAAGCTATGTAGTCTAGGTTGGTCTCGCAGTCCTCCTGCCTCTGCCTCCCAAGTGCTGGAATTGCAGATATGAGTCACTGTGCCTAATACTGTGGTATGTGGTTACTGGAGATCGAACTTGGGACTTAACGCTTACTAGGCTGACCCTGGCCCAGTTCTCCCTGGAGCTGAATTCCTGGCCCAACCCCTAATACTTTTAAGGAGGACAAGATCCTGAGAAAGACCTAGGTGCCAGGGAGTGGCCCATGTGGCAGGGCAGTTGTGTGGGCCTCAGCGTTGCTCTTGTACTGAGCACGGCACCCCCTTCCCCAACCCTCAGGCTGGCTCCCTCCAGGACTGTGGTCCAGATGGTGAGGCTTCTGAAGCCAGAGGCTGTGAGCACTGGACAAGAGGTGCCTGGTGGGGGACACAGCTCTGTGGTAGGAAGTCAGGGTCAGCAGCTCCACATAAAGCAGAGACCTGGGACAGCTGGCACTAGGTCACAAAGCTTGTAACCAAAGGACTGTCTGAAGCCCATAGACACACGGTGCAGAAGGGTCTGCTGAGGGCAGGGCCGAGGTGGGGGAGGGCAGGGCCGAGGAGGGGAGGGCAGGGCCGAGGAGGGGAGGGCAGGGGAACTGGCTGCAAAGACCTTCTGGGTCCCACAGGCAGACCTGTGCCACTCATAGGCCAACACTAAAACTGCAGCTCCAGGATCTCAGGCTCTGGGAGGCTGAGGCAAGAGAAGTTCCAACCCAGCCTGGACAACTTAGTGACTTAGCAAGACCTTGCCTCAAAATTTTAAAAGGTGATGAAAATGTACTGTAGTGCAAAAGCCCTGGTTTCCATCCCAAGTGACCAATCCGTACAAGACGCCATGTGGGGTTTGGAGAGGCCTCAGAGGACACAGGCCTGAGCCGCTCTGAGCACGTCCCCTCTCTCTCCCTGAGATTAGAAAGACATCCAGATGCCCCAGGCAGAGCAGGGCAGAGCACCTGGAAGTCTGAAGTCTGGCTCTCTCTTCCACTTGCTCTTTTTTTGGTGTTTGAGGCTGGGTCTCTTATGTCGCCCCCGCTGGCCTCAACCTCACTGCGGTCCTCTTGTCTCACCCTCCGCAGTGCTGAGACTGCAGGTGTTGCAGTCCCATGCCCGGCCTCTCCCATTTGCTGTGTTTCTCCAGACACTTCAGGAGTGCGTTGCAGAGATCTGACCCCTGTGCCCTGGGCAGGGAGCTTCAGAGCCCAAGCCGCCCACAGCTGGCCTCCCTTAGCACTCCTGGCTCCTGTCTTCAGTGTCCCGCACAATGCAGAGGAGTTGCTGGTCCGTTTGGATCCCGTGTCAGTGGAGGCGGGCCTACGCCACGGTGTCATGGTGTTTTAAAGGCAAGAGATGTTAGTGTAGAGTTAGTTGTTTTATCTAAGCTAAAACCTCAGTATTTGGGTTTAACTGGGATGCCTGAATGTGCTTCATGTTGCAGTTCGGACACGCGTCTCCAAAGCACTGCTATCACTGCCCTGGGTTCTGTGCTCTGCATCCCCTAGTTAAGCATTTGGGCAAGAGTGCTACTGAGGATTCCCCATAAGGAGATGCGGGAACCGACACTGGCTTGGGCGGTGACTGGTGACCAGGGAGGGAAACACACGATGTAGATGGGGTGGCGGCTTTCCCACCAACCGGGGCAAAACCAACCCCGGACCAGCCAGAACCCCCTGGGACAAGCTGGTGGTGTGGGTGATCTGGGCCTCCATGTCCCGTCTGTGACGAGGGTGACGGGGCCGGGCTGGGACTGGTTCAGTCAGAAACCCAGAGCCAGTGTCAGGCAGTGCCTGCGTCCCTCCTCCCTCCGCTGTCCTAGGAGAGGTGAGGAATCTTACAGAACTCAGATCTGGGGTGCACCGAGGGTCAGCGGCCTGAATCTCAGCTGATCACAGTCACTGCCCCTACTCCCACCTGAACAGGGTTGATAGATGTGCACTGCACGCTGCGTGTGCGATCACGGGCAGTGAAGTCTGGAGCAAGCTCCTGAGATGACTCAGCGCCCTGTCAGTCATGCCTAGGGGCTCGGGCGAATCTGGGCCCTGGGCCGAGGCACAGATCCTGAAAGCCTGAGTTCTGGAGGTGTGGCAGCTGCTGCCGTGCGCTGTGACCTCTGTGCAGCGTTTTGCTTTTCTGTTACCTTGGCACCACTTTTCATTTTTGTAGTTTTTTGAGACAGGGTCTTTCTGTGTAGTCTACCAGTAAGGAAAGACAGTGGGAGTCTGGAGGAGGAGGAGCGGCAAGCCAGTGCTACCGGCGCCCTGGGGGCTGGGGCAAGAGTGTCCCTGTGGAAGCCCAGCCTAGGGGACTTAGACACTGAGGGGAAAGGCAGAGGGGAGAAAGAGCAGCCAGGGCGATCCAGCTGTGTCTACCCAAAGAGGAGCCCTCCCTCGAGGGCCTTCTGGGTGCTGTGGCAGCTGAAAGACAAGGCTCAAGGGGACTGGGCCGCCCGGTGCCCGCCTGGGATACCCACCCCGCGCGCCAGAGCAGGAGGTGCGCTACAGGGATACAGCACGGCTCCTGGTCAAGGACCCTGGCAGGGAAGACGGGGAGCGGCCCGCTACACGTGTGAGGAAACCCAGGCACAGAGAGATCAGGCAACCAGCCCGGCAAGAGCACAGGAGGCGCAGTGTCAAGACACCCTCGGGGACCCAGGCCTCTCCTGACTCCCCGTGCCGGATCCACCTCTTCTCCCCACCTGCTTTGGCTCCTGGGAACTCATGGTTCACTCTCCCAGAATACAGCGTGTGGCCAGGCCGGCCCCTGCCTTCCGGAGCCCCAGTTTCCCTACTGTCAAAGCAGAGGCTGCCGAGGGGAGGGGCAGAGCCAGAGGTGAGTGGGACCAGGCCTGGAGAGCAGGGCCAACTCCCTAACCCTGCGGCTCTGGTCTCTAAGTGCCTACAGCCCCAGCTCACCCTGAAGGGGTGGGCAGGCCTGGCCTCCATAGCCCGAGGTGTGTCAACTTCTCCCTGGCTGGCTTCTGGGGCTGGGGATGCAGCTGATCCAGAAGGCCAGGACCCCTGCTGCCCCTTCTGCCATCACCGGCTCCAGCAGAGGCCCGCAGCTGCACCACCAATGGGGCGCTGGGCTCACTTCCCTCGCTACAGTCGCACAACTCATACTCAGTGGTCTAGCCAATGGTTTTCTATCTTTATTTAGGGTACAAGGGCACCTGTCACTGTACCAGAGAATCTACTGCCAGGGCCTGGTGGGTGGAGCCCTGAGGAGGGAGGAGGCTGTGGTAGGCGTGTCCCCGAGGTCTTGTCCTCCAGCGGGAGCAACGTGTGCACCCTCATACCCGGACACTGGCCCCTCCTGGACCCAGGCCAGCACCCAGAAGGGCAGCCGCAGCAGCCTCTGGTGGTCAGCAGTCTCCGGTCGGGGTAGGGAGGAGGCAGGAATGGCGGGTTCCAGAGCGGGGCTGGCTCAACCCCAAGCTCATCACACGGTGCTGAGGACAGGGGGACAAGGCCCCCGGAGCAGCCTGGCGGCTCATAAGGCAAACAGCGTGTCTTCCTCCTTCCCCTGGGCCTTCTTGTGCAGTGCTGCGCCTCCAGGTAGACTGGGGGGCCCTGAAACTGAGGGGCTGGGGAGGCTGGGCAGCTGGTCAGCGGCTCGGGCCCGTTCTTCCAGGAACTTGTCGAACTCTGAGCGGGGAGAGGGTGGTGGGCTGGGGTGGAGAGCCAGGCAGGGGGTGGGCACATGGGCTGGGCCACTACCTTCGCTGCTGACACCTGTGGGCTCCTCTGCGTCGTTCCCCTAGGACACAGGACAGGGTCCCAAGTCAGTTTACTGGATGTGGGGCTAGGGCAGTGCTTAGGTACCTGGACCTCACGGCTGATCCTGGGGGGACTGACCTCAGCCCCCTTTCTGAGCTGCGCATCTCTCGACTTTCCTGAGCCCAGCTGGTCCTTTCCTTTACCACTCAGCAGGGCGCTGGGCATGGGCCCAGTGTACTCATCCTAGGAAGCCCAAGAGGCACGCTGACACTCCAACACTCTAAAGCTGGGTGGGGAGGATCCTGGTGTGGGGGCCACCTGGCACCTCCTCTCAGAGGGCAGAGCAAAATCCCATGCAGCTACCTGCCTTCTGATCTGAGCCAGGAGTGACCTCTGTGTATCTGAGTGGTGACTACAGTGTGCTGTGCCCAAGGCAGGCTAGGGGGGTCCGACAGGGGCCGTGAGCAGTGCCCACCTCAGGCTGTGTGTCCCAGCCCTCCCAGGCTGGCTCCTCAGGTCCACAGTCTCCAGGTGGACAAGGGACGTGTCTGACTCACCACATCTGCAGACAGCCACCGCTCAATGTCCTCCATGAGGCGGGCCTCGGTAGCAGGGATCTGGAGGGAAGCATAGAGGTGGGGGTCAGGCAGGGCCTGACCTGCTGCTGGGGTGCAGACTGTTGGACCCCTTCTGACTGTGGGGGTGCACAGGTCATGCAGAAAGTGGATGGGATCCTCGAAGCCCGTGGGGCTTGTGGTTACCATGGTGGCAGGGGTTCCAGGCAGGGGATGGGCTGGCGCCAAGGGCAGAGCAGGGCCAAGTCTAGTTCCTGGGACTTGGGACCACAGCCAGGCAAGGACTAGAGTGTTTCCTTCAGGTGGCAGAGTCAGGGGCCATGAGGTCCTGTGTCCTGTACCCCCAGCTCAGTGCACGAAGAGTGGACATGGGGGGGTTGGAGGGGTGCAGAGGGTGGGGGGCCGGGAAGTGCTCCCCATGGGGATCTGAACTCTGCTATGACAGCTGCATCCTGGGGGCAGGGCTGGGCCTCGGTCCCCGACAGCTTCTACAGTGGTGGCTGGCACATGGTGGTGAGGGTGGGAGCCAGGTGGGGAGGGCACCTGCAGCCCTCTGGGAAGACAGAGTGGGCCCTTCTTCAGCTGAGTACATCCTGTCCAGGCCCGGAAGGGCCAGGGAAGCTCTACAGCACGCAGGAGCAGGAGGTGTAGCCTAGGTCCTGGCCCCACATGTATGTGTGCACACAGGGAGGTGGACACATGGGTGCAGGCAGAGCTGTGTGCGTGTGTGTGGATGCGTGTGTTATGGGTGTTCACGTTTGTGTGCAGGTAGAGTGTGTGCACGTGCATCCCCGTGGCTCGCTGCACGGTGGGGTGGGAGCCAGCTGGGCCCTGCACTCACACCGGAATGCCGAGTCATGTGTGCTGGGAAATGCCGCCCAGCACAGCTCAGGGGAAAGTGAGCTCTACTGAGTGGTGGCTCCCAGGTCTGGTTTCCTTTGGGACCCAGGGGGGAGCGGGGTACTGTGCTTACTGCTCCGGTGCTCTGCTGTCGGGCGTCCAGGGCCCCAGCCAGCCCATCTGTTGCCTGGGGAGCTTCATATTTGACCCTGAAACACAGAGGCTGCAGTGAGCTACCATAGCTGCGGCTCTCTTGGACAGCTTCTGGGGGAGGGACTCCCTTCTACTGCTGTAGGTGAGTGCTCCTACCAGCACGTCCTGTGCTGGCTCGGCCCTCTTTGCAGCTGTCCTCAGGGGAAAGGAAGGGAAGGAGGCCAAGACTCAGGGTGGCAGGAGGGAGGGCCGCCCTGGAGTGAGGGACTTGGCCCAGTGCTGGAAGAGTCCGTTCTGGCTCTGAGTCGCCACATGGAAGTGTTGGTAGGGGGGAAGCCAGGTGGGGTCAGGCGTCAGGGCACCTGGGTGGGGTCACGCAGTGCCTTCCTTGGGGTGCAGCAGCCTGTCATCAAGGCTAAGGACATCCCGTATCCCTGGGCAACCAGACAACAGCATGGCCTTCACCCCTTCCCATGAACAGAATGGCTGCCTTATCTCTGTCACTGGCTCCCAGCTCGCTGAGTGGGTAGTGACCACAGCAGGGCCATGCTAGGCCACCTGCATGCCAAGAGCTGGCAGGGGGCGGGTGCAAACTGGCAGCACGCCTTGGCCTGGAAATCTGCACACCTGGGTGGGTCCAGCCAGACGGCTGTCCCAGGCACATGAGGGAAAGGGTCCAGAAGACGCACCCAGAACCTGCACCCTCTGGAGCTGCTGTCCTACCCTGCTCAGTCCCTGGGTGGGGCCATGGACCTGCAGGAGCCTACATCATCTCTGTGTAAAGTGCTGCCTGGATTCAGCTGTCCCAGCTCCGGGAGAGAAGGCATACTGGAGCAGGCACAAGGATGCCCCTGAAGCAGCAGGGGGCTATGGCGTCCCACAGGATTTTCTGGGGGACTGTCTCTGGCTCTGGGGGCTTGGTGCAGGCTGGACAGCATGGGAGGGACAAGGACCCTAGAGACACTGTGTTCCAGAGTTGGATGGGCCCTGGCTCTCAAACTACAGCTGCCAGATGCCATCCACTTGCCTGGGCCAATGACCGGGCTCTCAGTCAACTCCCTCTGCCTGCCCTGTGTGTGCGAGGGGCATAGTTTGTCCTGACCACAGTGTTCTGGGCCATGGTGACTGGTGCAGAGGCCATGTGGCTTTCTTCCCACTGCAGCTTGGGGACCCCGAAAGACCCTCCTGGGATCAGCACTCCACTCGTGGGGACTGGGCAGGCCGGACCACTCACTCTTTCCGCTGGTCGGCCAGCGAGCTGCCCCGTGTCAGTGCAAACATGTCAAACTCGTCTTCCGGCTGCCCTGAGGGCTCCAGGGACTGCAGCCCAGCCTGCACGCTGCTGGAGCCCAGGTCTGAAGGGACAGAAGGGCCAGTGGGAGATCATACACTGTGCCTGTGTCTCCATGCTGGGCCCAGTGCAGGAGCTGCCTAAGGGGCTCAGAGCTTCCAAGGAGGGCCAGTCACCCTCCCAGGCTGAGAGTCAGGGGACAGAGAACATGTTGCGTGGCATCTGCTGCAGATAGCCATCAGCTGAGGACAGCAATCGGGTAGGACTTGTCAAGAAGCGTAGTACTGGGCCAGGGATTCCAGTGGTTCTCAGTGCCTGCTTTGTAAGCGCAGAGTCCCAAGTTTAGATCTCCAGTAACCACATACAACAATGCCAGGCATGGTGACTCATGCCCACCAGCAATCAGTACCACATACCACAGTGCGGTACTGTGTGGTGGCTCACGCCTGTAATCCCAGCATTTGGGAGGCAGAGACAGGAGAATTGCTGAGTCTGAAGCTGAATTCAGGACCAGCCTGAACTACAAAGCGCGACCCCGTTTCAAAAAAAAGAAGTATAATATCAAGCTGGGTGTGGTGGTGTACACCTGTGATCCCAACACTTGGGATTCTGAGGCAGGAGTGTCACAAGTTCAAGCTTAGCCCAAGCAACTTTGCAATTTAGTGAAACCCAGTCTCAAAATAAAGGGCTGGGGGTGTTGCTCTGAGCAAGTCCCTGTGCTTTAGGCAGAAGACTTGGATTGAAGGGGGATCCACATATCCTACTAGGGCCTGGATAATATTATGGCCAATCCCAAGGTGAAAAAGGACGGCTGCTAATGTTGATGGAAAGGTGGGGGTGGGGAGATGACCCCCGACCTGGCACAAGTCTTAGCCCAGTGGGAGCAAGGCCAGGCTGGTGTGCAATGTCCTAGAGAATGCGGTCTCCAGCGACTGCAGAAGAGCAGGGGCCCTGAGGTCCTGGGTCTCTGGACCTGTAAGGCCTAGACTGGGGCGCAGGGTGGCGAGCCTGCCATCCTTACCCATTCTGGCCAGCTGGGATTCCAGGCTGCTGGTGGTTGTGGAGTCAGCGCCCATGCTGATCAGGTCAGCTGCTGGCTCTGCACCCCTGGGGATCTGGGAAAGGGATGCTCTCATGCTTCTGCTTGACCCCTTCCCTGTGTCCACGCACCTGCAGCTTCTCCCCCTCTACTTGGAGCTCAGCTGCACCCAGGCTGCACCTCAGGTGCACTCAGGTGCATGTGGTACCTGGGGTGGCCGCTGGTCGTTTTGCTCAATGGGGCCCTCAATGGGGCCATGCCATTGAAATCAGAAGACTTCCCTGGCCTCCTGCCCCACAGCATGCCCGGGCAGAGCTGCATACCCTTTACCTTGGTGGTCTGGCCTGTCCGGAACCGTTCAAACCTACGAGACAGAAGACTCTTGTCAGGGGCAGACTGCACTGAACTTTTCAAGACAGAGGTCTCAAGCACACAGAGATCTCAGGCAGTGGAGATCTGTGCACACCTGCACCCCGTCCTCATGGGACAGCGCCTCCCCCCCCAGGCAGGGTGGGTGCCATGGGACCTGCACAGCACCAAGACAGCTCTGACTGGCTATGGGCGAGACTTGAGGGCACATGTCCCTGGTGGCCTGCCAGAAAGGGAGGAAGAAGGGTGGGGATAGGGTTGGGCTTACCGTTCATGGCGCAGGAACACGTTGTTGAGGTTGTCGTTGACCACAAGCAGCTCTTCTGTCAGCTGCTCATTGGAGATGTGTGGGATGAGCTCCAGGACTCGCTGCTGCATGGCACGACATGTCCGGTGCAGCTCCTGCAGGGGCATGAAGTAAGACTTTCACCTTTGGACTCACTCAGCTCTAGGCTGGCTTGGGGTGGGGGCAGGTCTCCAACTGGAATGCCATGGAATGGGCTTGAGATTCTATTACATGAATTTGAATTCCATCTCTAACCATTCTGCATGAAAATAAATTTAATGAATTTTGAGATGGGGGTCTCATGTTGCTCAGATTGGCTTCAACCTCCTAAGCTCAAATGGTCCTCCTGTCTCAGCTTCCCAGAGTGCTGAGACTATAGGCACACACCACCACACCTGCCTACACACTAAATTTAAAACAGGAAAATCCCAGCAAGCTAACTGGGCACACCTAGCCATCTGCCCATGGACTCCAGATCTCCTGGGCCTTGGGTTCCTGGCCCTCCTGGTGCCCATGAAGACCGATTTCCATGGGGCAGGCAGGTTTCCAAACATGGCCCCTTCTGCTGCAGCTGCAGGTTGCCAGGTCCATGTGATACACAGACAGGAAAGCCATGGCTTCCATCTCTCTGTGCCCATCACCCAGTCTTTCCTCGGACTACACCAGGAACCAGCCGGGGATTTTACATGAAACAGTGCCTTTAACGCCACGTCCAATTTGGCCGCTAGAGCAACCCTATAGATAAATAAACTGCAGCCTGGAATAGCAGGAGGGCTGAGTGTCACACGAATGCCTGCCTTTGGAGTCCAGAGGGCCTCAGAAGACCCTGGGGAGGGGACCTGCCCACCTGCAGCAGCTCCAGGTCAGCAGGCTCTGCCTGTGTGGGTTCCAGCTCCGTCAGCATCTCAGACATGACTCGCACATTCCCAGTCACCAGCTCCAGCTCACTGCGCAGCTTCCCAATCTGAAAGGCAGGTGGGGAGTGAGAGAGGGCACCCCTGCTACCTCTGGGACAGAGCTCAGGCCATGAAGGCTCCACACCCACCCAACTCACATGTGGGCGCTACTCACCGCTGCCATCTCCAAACCCAGCCAAACCTGAAGACAGCACAAGAAACCAACGGAGGGAGATGACTATAGGCGTGGTCTCTCCTCTGGGGTGAGTGGCAGCTAATGAGGCCCTGAAGGGGGGCTGTGGGCCTCCACTTGGCCCAGGAGGCCCGGGGCTGCGTCCTTCCCTAATGAGCCCCGGCGTGTTGTCTCCCACAGGGCCTGGGCTTTGCCTGGCTCCCAGTCTGCACAGGAGAAGCCTCTGCCTAGCCTGGCCACCAGCAGAGAACTGGACTCAGATGCAGATGTGTTCAATGGCTGAAGGGACCCTGGCTCTGGGGCTGGGCTCATATAGACGTGTGGCACAGCACTGCGGCATCCTCAGACAGGTTGTGCAGACTCTTGGTGCAGGGGCCTGACATGTGGGAACTCGTGGACATTTCACGGACAAGATCTCTGGGACAGGTCCCAACCCTTCATCGTGGGGCAGCTCACGGTCCAGCAGCCGAGGACGACAGCACGAGAAACTCGTATTCCACACCATGATAACGATCATTACGAGTGCGGTGGCAGCTTGACTGAGTACTTGACAGGTCCAAGTGCTTCACACAAATTGCTGTTTAATGTTGTCAGGGCAGATCCCGTGGTCCCCAGTGTTTACAGATGAACAAATGAGAGCACAGGGCAGGAGCGGGTCCGCTCCTACCCAGACACCCACACCCACGTGGCATCTGGCAATGTGGGCTCTTTTTTTGTTGTTTTTTTGAGACAGGGTTTCACTTTGTATCCCTGAACTAACTATGTAGCCCAGGCCAGCCTCAAACTCACAGCAGTCCTCCGGCCTCTGCCTCCTGGGTGCTGGGTTTATAAGTGTGAGCCACCACGCCCAGCACTGTGGTATGTGGTGCCAGGGATCGAACTTCAGACCTTGTGCTTGTCAGGCAAGCATTGGAACCACTGAGCTAAATCCCCAGCTCAAGGTGGGCTCTCAATGACCACCTTGCATGAGTGGTCAAGAAACTCCTGAGCACAGCTTGACAGCCAAGCCAGATGCCTAAGGGCAGAGGTCCTGCCTCTTGGAGCACTCGATTGTCCTCATACGTCCCACGAAACAGAAGACTGCAGCTTGGAACCAAACACCCTATTTAGCTGTTTTGCTTAGCAAGAAGCTTCCAGTATGAGAAGCAGTCAGTCTTAGCTCACACGGATGCCGGGTGTTGGATGTGCTGGGTAATCAGGGAGGGCAGCCTGAGATTACCAGGTGACTTTATACTACCTTTTGTTTTTGTGGTGCTGGGAAGAAACTCAGGTCTCACCCATGCTAGGCACACATTCTAGCACTGAGCTACATTTCCTCTTTTTTTGTTAAGTTGCCTAGGCTGGCCTTGAACTTGTAATCCTCTGCCTCATCTCCTGAACCCCAGTACGCGGGATCCCAGGTGTCCACCACTCACCCAACTGGTTTCACAATTTTTCAATACCTTTAATCATTTTGTTCAGTCAGGAAATCTTCTCTAGCATATCTGTAACTCTGGGAGGTTCCTTTGTAACTTGCTACTATAGAGCAAAATACAAATGTTTCTCTTCCAAGAGAGTAAGAAGATACAAGTGACATGTATAAGTGGGCACTCTTCCTGGAGAGCCAGGCTTCAGTCTTCATCCCCTGCACAACAGCGCCTAACCCTTAGGACTCACTGGGAAGAGGCTGCAGTCTGTGGACCCCTGAACACTGGTACACACTGCAGCACCACAGCCCAACCTGGTGCCTGGAGCAACCCAGACCTGGCTAATGAGGGACTCTGCAGGGAGAGCAGCCTTAGCACCTTACTGCCAAGGGTGGGTGGGGGGAAACTGAGGCACAGAGAAGCCAGAGCCCTCAAGCCCTCAGCTCCAGAGCTTTTCTCTGCAGCATCATGAGAGGCACCACGGTGCAATGCAAAGTCAGATTTCACTTTTTGTTCAGTTGATCTAAAGCTCCAGTCAGACTTCATGAGTACGTGCCACCTGGGCCAGGGGGCTGCTGTATCCCCAGGGGCCTCAGGGATGCTGGAAGATAACGGGGTTCAGGATGTGCCTGCCAGAAGTCAGACCTGCACTCAGAGTTGAACTGTCTCTGATGAGCTGCATCACTCTGGGTGCGTAAATTTACCTTTCCAAGAGCAGAGTAACACTCCTGGTGGCTCTGAGGTCATCCCTGACCTGCCCTGGCCTGGTGTCCCTGTGGGCTCATCCCTTTACCTGCTCAGGGGTTGGCTTGATGGGCGTGTCATCAGGCACTGTGGTAGGGGCAGGCATGGGAGCAGGACACGGGCTCAGGTCTCCTCGCTGTCTGCCGTCGGAGCCCAGTGAGTCCTGTCCAGGTGGGGTCTCTGAAGTGAACACAGTCTGGGGCAAGAGCCAGGTCAGTGGGGTCTGTGCACCCGCCCTTACAGGGTATCCCATCCCACCTTCCCACGCAGGGATGCTCACCCTCTGGGGTGTGTGTATGGGCGACAGCATGTCCAGGTCCGTCATGGGGAACTCCAGGCCCTTCCTCCGCAGGTCCTCATAGACAGCCACCACGCCTGTCAGGTCAGGTGAGCTGCGGAACGCGTCAGCCCAGGACTGAGAGGGGACAAGGGACACAGCCGGTAATCACTGCGCTCCTCCTTCCTGGACACCTGCCCTGGGTATCCGGGACTGAAGTCTTTTCCCAGCCAGCAGGCCCTCTGTGTACACTCAGCACACCAGCACAGGGCGACAGATCGCCTCGCAGACTGTCTGGCTGTGACACAGGACACCCAAGTGAGGACCCAGGGTACACGCGGTGGTGCCTGCCCTCCTCCCCACCTGGGACACACCTGGATGAGGCTGAGCACCTTGTCATGCACTGTGGTGGGTGGGTTGTTCTTGGGTAGGATGGTCCGCACTAGCACACCCTCTATGAAGTCCTGGCTGGCCACCAGCACATGAAAGCGGTGCCCGCAGTTCTTGACACAGGTTTCTAGGACCTGGAGGGACACCAACAGCCCATCCCTATCAGAATGGCTCCCACATCCCAGGCAGCAGAGGGCACAAGGACCCCACATTGCCCACTGTGTCTAGTGGTGTCTCAGCAGGGTACTGCCCGGGGTACACAGGGCTGAGGACCAGAGCCGGATGTCCTCCCCCAGGCTGGCAGCAGATGCCTGTGCTTTCCAACCCAGCAGGGCCCAATGGATACCATTGCCATGGTAGAGGCTGGGACAGGTGTCCACCGCTAACTTCATGCTCACTTTGTGCCAGGGTGTGCCCTCCCACCCTGATCCACGGACTGGGTCACTGAGCTGCCACCCTATAGGCAGCCAGGTCCTTGGCTCAGGCTCTTGCACAAAGGGCTCAGGGGAGTGGTCTCAGTGTGTCTGCTCCCATATTGGGGCAGAGAGGACCTCTCCCCACCATGGCCAGCAGTAGTGTAGGTGGGTGAGCGGCTGGTTGGGTAAACAGAGAACTGGCACTCACTGTCAAAGCCAGCATCACCTCATGGAAGTTCTTGTTCCCTGAGATTCTCTTCTTCAAGGCCCGGAAAGCATCCTTGGGGCTAGAAAGGGAGGTGAGCAAAGGTGCAGGGAACTTTCTCCCTGGAAGGCCAGGGCCTAGTTCAGGAGGCCCAGGAGGTGACATGCGCTTATGTTGGCCCACCCTTCTGCACTGGGCTGGTCAGGAGCCCTGCTGCTCCTCCAGGCAGTGAGCTTGGGGTCCCTATCCTCTTCTGATCTGCACTCGGGGCACAGGAGCCAGGTTAGCGCCTCCTGTGCCGGTGCTGTTTCTGTGAGACAAGGTAGGGAGTGCAGGCAGTAGGTGTGGAGCCCTAGACCAGGCCGGCCAGCTGCTCTGCTGGCCTGCAGCTGTCCTTTGCAAGCCTCACACAGTCCCCTGTGTGGGCATCATGCTGGGAGCTGGGGCACAGCCAAGCACAGGACCAGACAAGCACGGCCCCGTAGGATGGAGGCCAGGGAAGGTCTGCGGGTGGCACAGAGGGTGGTAGGGAAGGAGGCCCAGCTGGATTCCAACCCTAAGAAGTGTCCCTGGGTGTCCTGTTGCAGGACATTGACCTGGGCCACTCTGCTCCAGTCCTGCCCATGCTGTGGCTTCCTGAGAGGACTGTGAACCATACCACCTCTTCCAGGGGCTGGCGGATGCTGGCTATGACTGACTTCCATCCTGGGCCTCTCCTGCTAGGGACAGGGCCAGCCCGGAGCACAGTGGACATGTCTCCAGGCACCTTCTTGACTCTGTGTGTTCGGGGCCCTGGGCGCCACTCCCCTCACCATCTCTTACCCCTCTTCCGTCTCATTGATGATGTCACAGATCTCCATGTTGAGGGCCCAGTCCTCACTCTGCAGGGAGCCATCAGTAGCTTTCTCTGCAAGAGGCCATGAGTAAGCAAGGAAGAGGGCAGACTCAGACAGGAGTGGTGGGGACAGGAAGAGACCCAGAGGGTGGAGCATGGTGGCTTCTCTCAGGGCGTCGGACACCAGTTGTACAAGCAGGGTCCTGCCTGTCATTTGACGCCTGAAACAGCCATTAGTGGGGTCCCTGGGTGTTAGGGTCCCCTGTGTGGAGCACGAGGACCCCTGCCAGCACCTGGAACACGTGTGTGTCACTCTCTAGGACGCATGCCACCTTGTCCTTGCTCCCCAGAGGAGGCCGTGCCCTGCAGTCAGAAGCAGCTCTCCCTGCTTCCTGTGGGTGACATAGTGCCTGGCTCAGGACTGCGTGACAGGTGCACAGACCCTGGCCTCATACTCCTTATTGCAGCTCCAGAGTAGAGTTGCTTGCTCATCCTCTCATCCTCATTGTAAGCAGCCCCTTGGCTGGGGACAGTGGTGGCTGCGCCAACCATGGCCCTGCCCTGGTTGGCAGCCTGGGTCCATTTAGGACCAGGAAGCCAGCTGGCCAAGGCAGGGTGCTGCTTTGTGCTTCTGTGTCGACCAGTTTGAAAGCAGGGAGGGCAGCACTGAAGTACTTCTGTGTATACCCCATCCTTGAGCATTCACACGCAGAGCCGGGCAGAGCCTGGTCCTCCATTACTGTGCCGGCGGGCCTGGCAAGGTTTGGACACCTGTGTATAGCACCCCCCACCTCTCCCAGAGCCGTCTGCCTGCCCCTGCCCAGGCACGTGAGTGGCTGTGTCCCACTTGTGCTCCATGACCTCAGCCCTTCCAGAACACACACTACATGTCTTCCCACACGGTTAGCAATACAGAGAGAATATAATCATACCTTCCCCCACCAGCCCCATGGCATGAGAACTCGCCAACCCCCACAAGCTGAGCACTGTCATGGGGTGTCACTCGTGGGCTATGACAAAGCTCAGCTGATTGCTGACCTGAGCCCCAGGTGACCTCAAGGTGCTGACCTTGTCGCTGCTGCTGTGGATGGGCCTGGCACAGCAGCCTAGTCCTGCACATTACCTGTCCTCACCTGGAGTCCCTGGCTTGGGCTCTGTTAAATCCTGAAGCGGCAGCGACTGAACCTGGGTCCACACAACATCAGACAAGCAGGAACAGTGGCACTATGGTTCCTGTGACTCCATAGACACCACCACTGCCGTGGGGCAGCCCAGGGAGTGCACTGTCCTCCGAGGACCTGTGGGCAGCACTGTGGGCCTGGCCCACTACCTCCTGTTCTCCAACACAGATGGAGCCAGTGCTCCTCCCTGGTGACACTTTCCAGACTCACTCCCTGGGCAAGGCTCACTCTCTCCTGCACCCCCCGGCATGTTCCCTGCTCCCTTGGTGGCCCCTCCCCACTCTGAGGGAAGAAAAACGGAGGCCCAGTTTGTGAGCTGCCGAGAACCCAGAGAGGTCTGGTCCTCAGACCCGCGGTGATCACCACCACAGTCCCTCTCGGGGCGCAACCCTGCCAGGCCTGCAGGGAAACCACTGAGCCCTCTGCAGCTAACACCAAGAGGGTATGAGTCCATGGGAGCATGGAGCCTGAGAGGGACATAAGTTGGTGGGGTCAGTGACTGCCGAGTGCCATGCCTCTCCCTGTGTGTGACAGAGAGGGCAGAGCCAGCACCTCCAGTCTGCATTGCAAGCTCTACGTGTACCCACCCTGCTTGGGGCAGAGGGAGCAGAGAAGCCAGACGGAATGGTGGTGTTCAACCTGCAGGACCTGTTTGCTGACTAAGTACACAAAGGCTGAGGCCATACATGGCAACATAATGTGCCACGTGGCCTCTTTTAATGAAGTGCTTTGCCCTTTGGCACCAGCTGCTGTATCGAATTCCACTTGACCATTCTTGTAATGTTTCGTTTTTGAGGCAGGGTCTTGGTATTTTTTTGTTAATTTTTGAGGTAAGGTCTCACTATGTAGTAGACTTCCTGCCTCAGCCTTCTTCCTACTGGGATTACAGGTATGCACCACCACATCTGGTGTGGGTTTCTCTCAACTTTCAAATGTTTTGCTGGTTCATATTAATCACACAGGATAACGGATTTCTCCGAGCATTTTTGTTTACACGTGTAACACACCCTGTTTATTCTCATCCGCCACCGCTCTCCTTGTCTCTAAGAGTCTCCCTTGGGACGGGATTTCCACCAGCACACAGGCTGCCTCCCACTTCAGCAGCTCCTGTAGGCACTGCCTTATGTTGACTAGCTCCCCTGAAGGCCCTGTTCCAAGCAGAGACCCAGAGTGCCAGGGGCAGGGTGGTGAGGAGCTGCTCCCAAACAGCTAGACGCAGGTGCGTTCACTCAAGGGAAACACAGCAGGCCCTTCAGTGCCAGGGGACAGCAGAGAAGTGGGATGGGAAGAGCACAGACATGGACCCCAGCAAGGCCCAGGTCAAGGCTCAGCTTGAGGGTCTATGAACTGTGCAGCCCAGGGTGGGTCCTGTGTAGGGCAGAGTCACCAGTGCACTCACGTGTGCCTGCCACTGAGCACCAGGAGGCATCACACCACAGAGATCTGGCTGTGCCGGGCATGGTGGTACACACTTGGGATCCCAGCACCCAGGATTAGTCAGGAGGATCAAGAGTTTGTGGTCAGCCTGGGTTAAACAGTGAGCTCAAGGCCAGACTAAACTACATAGTGAGATTCCATCTCAAAAAAAAACTCTCCCCAACATGATCTGTTGCAAGAATAGCAAACAAAATGACTGACTGAAAAATGCCAGCACTCCCTTAAATCAATCAACCTATGCAACAGCCATTTGGTTTTTAGCTAGCAACTCTCCTGTAGCCTGGTTCTACCCATTTCCCAAGGCAAGAGCTGCCCATCCTCAGAGCCTTGGCTGCCCCTGCAGGGCTTTTAACCACAGCCCTGCACATCTCTAACCTCATCTAGTGAAGGACACCTACATCATGTGGGAGTGACTAAAGGCCTATGGAGAGACCTCAGTCAGTTTTTTTTTTTTTTTTTGAGACAGGGTCTTGCTTTGTAGCTCAGGACGGCCCTGAACTCAGCCATGCTCCTGCCTCTTCCTCCTCACACCTGGCACTGTGATTTGTGGTAGATTGCTGGTGGGCATGAGTCAGCACACCTGGCTTTGTGGTATGTGGTTACCTGGGATCGAACCCTGGCTGTTGTGCTTGCAAGGCAGGCGCTAGAAGCACTGAGCTAAACCCCTGACCCCTCAGTCAGTTCTTAACCACCCAGGAAGGGTGGCTGAAGTGCTGGCCAGCTGGCACCCCAACACCTGCAGGGCGAGGTGGGAGGGGTTTGTATCAGCTGAGTCATGAGTACATGTGCCAGTGCGGCTGACGCTGATCTAAAGAACTGGCTCAGGAGGCGGCGGACTACAGCGCATCTAGGGCCTGCAGGGAGGCTGATGCCTTGCAGGCCAGGGCTAGATGCAGTTCAAGTGAACTCTGCTGGTTGAGTGGGGACCTCAGCTGCTTCTGACGGTGGCTTTTAACTGACTGGATGAGGTCCACTGGAAGTCAACTGACTTCAGTGTTGAGCATACTTGTTTATTTTTCTTTCTTTATTTTTGTAATAGTACAGATTGAGTCCAAGACTTTCACAATGAACTACATTCTTGAACCTTTTAAATTTGTGAGGCAGGACTTTGCTAAGTTGCTAAATTACCCAGCTGTCTTGAACTTGCACCTCCCCTGCCTCAGCCTTTGAGTCCTGGGACTACAAATGTGCATTACCGCATCTGGTTTGATGTCATTTAAATGTCATTAAATAAATTTAAATGTCATTTAAATTAACTTCCTCAGAATTATCTAGAATAGGGCCGGGATTTAGCTCACTGGTTCCAGCGCCTGCCTTGCAAGGGCAAGGGCCTGGCTTGAGAATGACAGGATTGCACCTAACAGGCCTTTGCATCAGCTGTGTGCTCAGTGGCAAAGCCACATACAAGGTGACTCACACTCACCAGCAATCAGTACCACATACCACAGTGCCGGGCGTGGTGACTCATGCCTGTAATCTTATCACTGGGGAGGCAGAGGCAGGCAGGAGGATTGCTGTGTTCAGGACCAGCCTGAACTACAAAGTGAGACTCTGTCACAAAAAAAAAAAAAAAAAAAAACAACACATAAAGTTAACCAGCACAGTGATTTAGTTACCACATCTACCCATGTGAATTGAACTGTACCAGCCAGTATCTGTGTGTGTTCCTAAACTCTGACCTAGCCTCTGTGGCCTGGCTGGTCTCTCTCCTCCACCTACTTTCTCTCCTCATCCTGATGTACAGCAGTCCCTGCACCATTTGTCACTGCTTCATCAGCCGCCGTATTTCTCAGGTGCGCAAGTCCCTGGTCCAGGGTGAAGCCATCTCCCTGGGAAGAAGCAAAACTCTGGCTCTGCTAAGACTGAAGACAGCCAAGAAACACTGAAAATATGTTTCCTGGGACAGGGCTCCTGTTAGTCCTGGAGGCATGCGGATTTACCTGTTCATTTTAATGCAGGGCAGAAAAAAATACAAATTGGCTCACCAAAGCCACAGTTCCAGGGCTATAATTAAACCAATGGGGTAATATTAACATGGGGGAGCCAGTTAAAGAACAACAGCACCCAAGGTGGCCCCCACTGGATACAAACCTAAGCCTGGTGCTGAGGGACTGCCCTCTTGGACAGTGGAGATTTAGGTCTAGAACCCCTGGATGAGGTAGAGAGTCAACCTGTTCTGAGTCCCCATTTCTCCCCAGATGATGGCCTTAAAATAAGTAGACGACACTGAGGGTTTTTGTTTTTTCTCTGAGACTAGAAGAGTGGAAATCCTAGACTTTACTCTTCTAAGCTCAAGGAGAAACAAAACCTATTTACCATTCTACCCAGAGTCAGGCCAAGGCCTAAATTCCAAGTGAGCACTAGCTTTTCCATGCACTTGGAACCTGAGCTCTCTGTGAATGTGAGAGCCAGTCCACTGGCGACCTCAGGCACAGAGGCCAATACAAACTCAAGGCCTGGGCTTCCTTCTCAGCTCTGGCTAGGAATGCTGACCACAGGGTGGAAAATCCCATGTCACCTCCTGCCTGGGAAGCTGGGCCAGGTGCTTTGCAGCACCACAACACAGGAGCCCATGAGACATGCCCAAGAGTAGACTCGCTGCACAGGGAGGAAGCTCGCACACAGAGATTGGGCAACCTGGCCCAGCCAACAGAGCTGGTGAGGCCACTTGTCTTCTGTGAGAACACCAAGGCCTTGCCAAAGACCTGTTAGGTGCAGTCCTGCCATTTTTAAGCCAGAGACCCAGGCTCCACTTATCTCCTGCATGACAGATCAGAACACTGGCACTTCAGACACACAGGCTTGCCAGGCACATTTTGGCGAAAATAGTGATTGGCTCAGGGGGCCAAAGCCAGCCATCCTCCAGCACTCCAGCATGGGGGTTCTGGAGCCCACTTTAAGGAACACAGCTCCCCTGCCTCTGCGTCTGGCCAGCTGCTGTGTCCAGAGGTCAGCCACCCATGAACCCACAAGACACACAGTCTGTTTCTGTGTGGCCTGAGAGCAACACATGGTCTTTATACTTTTAAACTGCAGGAATAAAAGTTAAACGGGTCTCATGGCATGTCAAAATGACATGACCTTCAAATGCCAATCTTATAGGTGCACAGCCACACCTGTGTATTCTTCCTCTCCAAAGCGGTGCTTACGCAATGACGGCTGTGCTGGGTAGTTGCAACAGACACTGTGGGCACTTGCTCTGTTCCCCCATGGGAGCAGTTGAGTATCCTGGTCTTGTTTGCTCTGGCAGCCTTCAGTGTCTGCCTTAATGCTTCCAGTGACGGCAGCCAACAAGATGGCCTGCTGCACCTTTGACTTGTGTGAGGCCTGGCATTTTACACCCACTTCTCCTGGCTCTGAAGTCTCCTTGCCCCTTGGGCCTGGTAATCAATTCTGCCTCTTCACAGCCTTAATGTCTCAGTTTCTGTCTTCCTGTCAGCACCAGCCCACCTGTATCCCCCCTTCCTCTAGGAGGGGGATGAGTGAGGGCTCTTGGGTCACAGGGTGGAGACAGGCAATGGGCAGGACACAGTCAGGAACAGATCAGGTGCCAGCCCAGCTTTCCAGCCTGCGGGCCTGCTTTGTGCAGTGCCTTTCCTGGGCACCTGGTTTCCATGCTTCTCTCCGTGGATCCCTGGTGAAGTCTCTGGGGACCCAAGGACAGCTATCTCCCCCTCTTCCTTGAGTGCTTCTCTCCTTATCCAGCATTCACCAGCCCCAGTGGTGGGCTGGTCCCCTGGACTGCCCCCCTTCTGTCTCTGGATTTGCAGTTTGATTTCACAACCAGTTGAGGGTTAGGCTCCAAGACACGGGGTCTGTCTGATTCTGACATCTGTCTGTGAACAAAGCAAATGAGATTTGGACTCAGAACATTCTTGCGAGGAAGGGGCTTGAAATCCTCTGAATGTGGTCCCTTGGCAGTGATGTGAACCTAGAGGTGGTGCACTGCATCCCCTCCTGACCTGCAGGTATGCTGACAAGGCCAACCTGGAAAATGGACGACAGAGACTCAGGGTGTGGTGGGGGCCAGCCCCAGGCATTGTGGTGAGAAGCAAGAGAAGACTAGGTCTGGAATCCAGTCCTGAGTGGCTGTGAGACCCTAGGAAGTGCCAGCATCCCTCAAGACTGACTTCTGGTAAAAGGTGAAAACAGTAAAATCTCACAGGGTCACCCTGAAGAGTGATACCCAAACTTCTAGCATCCTGTTTGACACATGGTATTTGCCTATGGAAGTACTGCTTTCCTTTCTCCTTTTCTCCTTCTGGCTTCATACTAGCTGCTGGGCTGCTAGGTAAGTAAGATAGTCCTGCTCTTAAGAACTGCAACCTAGGGTAGACTCTTGTCCCAATCTAGGGTAGGCTCTTCTCCCTCACTCCAAGAGGGTAAGGCAGGAGGATCCCAGGGTTAAGAACAGGCTGGGCAACCGAGCAAGACAGTCTCAAAACAAAAGATTTAAAGTGTAAAGATTTCTGGTTCAATCCCTGGTACTGAAAAACAAAGCGTGCAGGTTAGGTGAAAAGGGAGAAGTGTGAATAGGACAGCGAGGTATTGGTGCAGTGATGGTAGTCACGAGGTTTCCTGTCATCCTCTGGACACAAGCTTGCTTCACGCTCAGAGCTGCCCTCAGTGAGGGAGCCAGGGGTGAGACACAGGAGCACAGGACAGGATTTCACTGGTCGGGGCAGCCTTTGGGAGGAGGCAGGAATGCCCTACACTGACATCAGAAGCAGCTCTGCAGAGCAACAGGAGTGAGTGCTCCAAAAGCATGACCCATAAGCATCGGGTGTGTCAGGCTGGATGAGAGCTCTGTGCATTCAGTGACTTCCTGGGTCAGTGTTGCAGAACCTGTTGTCCTGCAGGGACTCTGTCCTCTGAGGCTATGCTCTCAATACAGACTGGAGGAAAGACTGTTTCACTCCTGTAGTGGAGGGTCCTGGCACAAGTACTTAAGTAGCCAGTGCTGGTTCACAGCAATCACCCAGTGGGATAGTGTGCACAAGTTTCTGCTGCAGGAAGGGGACAGACTGAGACCAGGAGTTGAAGACTAGCCTGGGTACCACTAGGAGACTGAGTCTTCACCTCAAAACACAGAACAGTCACAGACAATGAGCAATGCTTCTGCTTCTGCACACAAAAGAAGAAAGACCAGACAGCTAGGGTATCAGTACAGACTATGGCTCTTCTTTACATAACCTTCTTCTAGAATGGCTCAGCTTTGGCTCAGCTCTCAGCTGTTCCGGGTGGCTCAACTCTGCCTCAGGAGATGCTCCTGGGTCCTGAGAATGATGGGCTGAGCCAAGCAACAACCCCCCTGGGGACTTGTTAGAAATGAAAATTCTAGGGATCCACTGGGGCTGGCAACCTGCCACGGCACTTTAACAAGCCCTCAGAGGATTTGTGTGTGCAACTCTTTAGCTGGTGGGTCCCCAAGGCAAGCTCCTCCAAGCAGCAAGCCTTGGTCCATGCCCTGATGTATCAGATGCAGAGCACTCTCTTCTAAATCTTCTTTTCCATTAAATGCAATCCTCCTGGGTAAGCAGAAAGAGCAACTCTTGACCAACGCAGAGCCAGAAGGGCTTCCAAGAAGCCTCAGGAACAGGTGGCGGCCTTTGAAGGCAGATTCTTTCACTTATTTTGCAGTAGGAAGTCTTACACTTGGCAGGAACCGAAGGATGAGAGGACCTTTTTTTCCAATCCTGCAGGGTAGCTCCGGGGTGGGTGTGTTTGGGGACCGCATCTACTCATCCTCCAGGATCTCTTATGATGACTTCCAGTGTACTGCGTTTGGGGGTTTAACCTGGAGGTGTGTGTTCCCCGCGTCCCCCGCCTTCCCGGTAGAAGGCTGACGATGGGCTCACAAGAGCCACCGACACCCGGGGGGTGGGCAAGCGTGACACAGTGGTGGTAGCTCAGGCGAGCAAGAATGTCCTGCTTTGCAGAGGACCCCGCTTGGAGCTCCACAGTGCCGTGTGGTCTCTCCACGCAGGCCTGGCGCTCGGCACCGGCACACGGGACCTCCTGCCAAGGTCTCAGGGACACTGGCGCTCTGCACCCTGGGGCTGCACAGTGGTCTCTTTAACCCCCAAAACTTTCTCCCTCCAGGCTAGATCCCCAGCTGCGCGCGCATTGGTGTATCCACTCGCTTGGCCTTGCTCTGCCCCTCACCGATTGGTCTCCACAAGCATCCATTCCCAGTAGAGCCTTCCTACGGGGCCGTTCTCCTGCCCATTAAAAGTGGGCGGGCCAGGAGCGACTCACCCGCCCTCAGCGCCCGCCTCCCCTCTCCAGGGGGCAGAGGAGCCGGAGGCGCTGGGAGCTAAGGCCACGTGGGGCTCCAGAAACTCACCGATGCGCTGTCCCACCGGAGAGCTAAACGGGTTTCCCAGGAGAAAGTCCATGGCCGTGGCTGCCGCTGCCACCACTCCGGGAATCAGCTGACAGAAACCGCCGGCGCTGCCTACCACTCACGTGACGTGCCTGGCGGCCGAGGGCGGGGCGGAGCGCGGCGCGGGGGATGGGGGTGTGGGGGACGTCAAGGCTCCGCCCAGACCTGCGCGCACGATGGGCGGTGCCCCCAAGCCACGCCTCGAGCGCTGCGCGGGGCTCTGGGAAGGTAACCTAAGGGTCCCTGGAAGACTAGTTCTCGGAGCCGGCAGTAGGACTCGGGCCTGGGTGTGGCTGCTGGGCGAGCTCATAGTCACGTGTGAGACCTGCATCCTGCAGACTCGTGCCCCTACCCTTTCTGCAAAAGATTCAGTACCCCGGACCACTGCTTTTCAAAATCAGTGGTTTCTCTGACCTTATTTGAAGAAAGTAGTCCAGCTTTGTGAAGAACATAAAGGACATGAAGGTTTGTTCCTAATCCGAGGGAGTCCGGAGAACCCAGGCTGAGACCCGCAGCTGTGAATGCAGCCTTCTCTTCAGCCTCTTGGCCGCGACCCACCCAGCGGATAAACGACAAGCGCCAATAGCCACTGCTGCGGAGTCGTTAGGGTGGTTTAGCATTTATTGACCACATGTTGCGAATTTTGAAAGGCAAAATCGACAGGCATATTTTTTGGTGATGGAAGACCTAGTGAGAACTGGATCAACTGTGCTGTGTGTTCACTTGAGTTGCCCAACGTCTACAACATTAAAACTGCATCGAAGCTGTTCAGTATTGCTTAAGGAGAACTTCTCAACACTTGCCCTTTTCCCACGGGTGTAGGTGCTGTACGGGGCTGGAGTACTGTCGCTTTTGGTCATCACTGTTGTCTTTCACACACTGACTCTCTCACGGAAGTGTAAGCGATGTGGCTGGTCTACCCTTCAGTAATAGCTCGGGGAATGTACATGTAAGATGATCCTTTCCGTCAAGGTACTTCCGTGTCTTGTCTCATATAAGTATACTGCTTGAAGTTTATTGTTAACCTTTGCATTTGCATTGACTTTTCTGAGACAAGGTCTCACTTTGTAGTTCAGTCTGGTCTTGAATTGTGACGATCCTCCTGCCTCAGCCTCCTGAGTGTTGGGATTACAGGAAGCTGGCTGGTTTTTTATTTTGAGACAGGGTCTCACTCTGTGGTTCAGGCTGTCCTTGAATTCAGTGATCCTCCTGCCTCAGTGCTGGAATTTCAGTTGTGCACCACTATTCCAGATGTATGTATGATAATTTTATTACAGTAAGGATGTAAATGGAAAACACTGCTTGTGCACACCTGTAAATCCCAGTACTCTAGGAAGCAGAGGCAGGAGGATCACACGTTTGAGCCCAACCTGGGCAACGTGAGGCTGTCAAAAACCTGAAAGAAAACAAACTTTAAAAGGGCTGGGGAGGCTGGAGGTGAAAAGACCCTAGGATCAATCCTCAATGTGAAGAAGAGTATAGTACAAAATTGATAAATGGTTTTAAACATGTGCAAATAATGAACAAACTCATTTAGTAAGGTCTAATTTTTCCTTGTTTTAGTAATGTTAATATGCCTTGCTAAAGGTAAAAAAGTGATTTTTCTACACTAAGTAAATGTAACCTATTCTGTAACTTTAACACTGAAAAATTAAGACCTGTCTCCTTCAGAGTTCAAAGATTATATATAAGAAAAGTAAAAAGCCAGTCGGATCAGCTAATATTTGAGCAAGATCTCAGACCGCTTTCCTGTTCTCTTGGCTGCTTGGGATTGTAGAAGAAAGGGTGCTGATGAATTATATACTGAAGTTGAAGGTAGGCTGGGGCAAAAAGTGCCAAGGCTTTGGGACTGGCTGTCCCAGTGCTTACTCTGGCTTTGCCAGTCCCTAGCTATAAAAACTTAGAAAAGTACAGGACTTCTCTGACTTGGCTCCTCAGCTGTGAAGAAGGTTAAGAGAGATGAAGTATACAAATTGTGCCGACAGTCAGTCACTGTAGGGCGTGCTGGTCTCTTCCCTGCTGCCCCTCCCTAAGAGGCACCTTGTAATCCATCATGATTTTTTTTTTTTGATAGGGTCTCACTTTGTAATTCAGTCTGGCCCTGAACTCAGCCACGAACTCAGCACTCCTCCTGCCTCTGCCTCCTGAGTGATAAGGTTCAGTTGTGAGCCACCGCACCTAGCATTGTGTGTGTGGTACTGATTGCTGGTGAGCGTGAATCACCACACTCAACATTGTTCATATGGTTACCGGAGACTGGACCTGGGCCCTTGTCCTTGCAGGGCAGGTGCTGGAACCACTGAGCTAAATCCCTGGCCCATCATTTGACTTCATTCTTAAGACTTGTGATACTTCACACCTTGAAAGGTCCCGTTTCCATGTGTTCAGTGTCCTCAGTGTCCTCAGTGTTCCAGTTGGCTTTGGGGCTGCAGATGGGAATGATGAACCGGTCTCACAGGTACGGCTAGAAGCTGTGCCGATTGGTGCCTCAGCCACCTTACTGATGAGGCCCAGACAGTGCGGGCACAGCACAGACGTTTCCGATTGAACACACACCAACTGCCATGACCCTGATGCAGTGTCAGCCAGCACCAGAATGTTCCTAGTTCCATTTGCCAATAAATAGAATAAGAGCCATCGGATGTGCTGGCTTTGAAATTTGTACAAGTCGAGAGCCCTTACAAAGTAAAAGTTAATAGAAACAACTGTGGCTGAAAATGGCTAAGAACAGTAAATTCACTTCTCCTTCAGATTTTTTTTTAAAGAAAAAATTGGGGTAGGGCAGAGTGTGAAAAACAGCTAAGTTTTATAACTTAATAGCATAAGTAGGGAAAACACAGCTGAGACTAGACTACCAATATTAAAAATGTGATTTTTAATAATATAAGTACAAAATTTTATTTCTTTATACAATTGTAATGGAATTTGGGTCAAACCATTGGAATTTAAAAAACAAAATAAAATGATATAAAAACTGCAAGAAGGTCTGAATCCAAAGTTTTTCCTCTATTAAGTACCAAATACCACAAGATACAGATTATCATACAAATGCGTACAAATCTTAAATACAAATATAATAGGGCTGGGTTTCAAAGGAAAAGAAAAACACAACAGCAGTTCTCCCCAGGATGGCACTGACACCACTCCCAAGCCTGACCCACCGGAGTCTCCTTGTGATGATCTCCTTGGGTGGTTTGTTCCACCTGAGGGGTCAGCTCAGAGCCACCTGGCAACAAAACACATGGCTCACGGCCAGTGAGTGTGTCACTGGATAAAATGAAGCTGCAGGCCTGACTCCTGAGTCCCACCTTGCCCCACCCACCCTGGGTAACACAGGAAATGTCACCGGGCCCTGAGGAGGACGAGAGAAGGTTCTGACGCACGCGAGCGAGCACTGCTCTCCTTGATTTCAGTTCCTAACGGCTTCTTTCCTTGATGAAATGCCAAACCGTTCCAAGCTGAGCTCCAGTGGCCCTGAGACAGTGCTGGCCAGGGGAGCTGCACGTGCTGCTGGCTGCACTGTCCCCAGAGCCTCATGGCGGCTTGGCAGGGTCAGCACATTTAAAATCATCCATTGTCTTCTTTCTACCTGAGACAGGTCCGGTTCTTTGGAAATAAGGGCAGAGGGGAATGGTAAAATTTCTTTATTTCACTTTTTTGACATTATTGAAGGCTCTGAAGTCCTTTATAAAGAATTAGAATCCCAATATAATGATTCTTTTTTGATATAAGACATTAAAGAATAGAAAATTTGGATTTTTTGGAATAGACTAGAGGAAAGAAGGGAGAAGTGACCAATCTGTATCTTCCACACACTGCTGCTAGTGGAGGCATTTGTTATTAAATTATATATACAGAAATTTACAGCATAAATTAAAATCTAAGGAATTTAGCATTAAATACACATAATTAAAATACACATTCACACACACATAAATAAACCTACATGAGATTTGAGTCTTTTCTGCAATTCACTCATATGTGGAATGCAGAGGGCTGCATCTGACCACAGAGAAGCAGTAAGATAAACCCAAGAACCACAGGGGCAACGTTATGTCCTCCATAACCACCAGGAAACTAAGCAGCAGAACCAATGGGACTTGGTGGCTAATGCAGCACTGCCAGGGAGATGCCAGCTCTCGGTGGCTAATGCAGCACTGCCAGGGAGATGCCAGCTCTCGGGTTTGCAGATGAACACCGTGTGTTTACGTGGAGCACGTGCAGCTCCAGCTGGGCCCTGACAGCTTCACCCGCTGAGGGTCTCTCGCTGTCAGGAATCACTAACTCCTGGGCCTCCCCTGAGGCTGCCAGTGGCACCAATGATTGTTGTAAGTTTTGAGATGTGGGCAGCTGTGTAGTAGGGACTGGAATGACCCCTACTCAGTCCACCTCAGTTATCTCAATAGCTACAGAGGGCACAGCACTGTCACTTCCCACCGAGGCCACTTCTGGTCAGCTGGCATCTTCCATAATCTTTCTTATTACATTTCTGACTACAAGACAGGTAAGGCAAATGGTCAGTGATGGGCCTGGAGGTATGACTCATTTGGAAAAGTATCATACTTCTGCTGTCTGTAAGGAGGTGCTGCTTGGCATTTGCAACAAGTCCCCAGTCCCAAGTGACACTGATTTTTAAGGCAGATTTATCCACCACAAGAGAACACAGGATCCCAAGCCCCTATTTCTGCCAGTTTCCTCTTGGCTACACCTTTGCCCTTTCATAAAATTATTAAAGCAAAGTAGTTACAGTCCTATGTATACACTGTACATTATATAATATATAGATATAAAAATTTAAAACCCACACCCTGAAGCCAGTGAAGGGTCTGCAACAGTGATACACACACAAACCCCGCAAAGGGGTGGGCAGGGTTCTGTCCCAGGCTCTTGGTCATCACAGTCCAGGCATGATGTAAGCAATGTTGTCTAGTGTGTTTGACTGCAAAACAAGAAGGGGTTCAATTGAGGAGTGTTTGCCTACTGTTCTAAGAAATTTCTCTGTTCCGAGCAGCAGGAGATAAGGAGGGACAGGTGGGATGAGAGCAGACAGAGGGCAGAGGGATGGGGTGAGAATGCAGACAACATCTGGTGGTCCATTATGCTAGGAGTTATTCTAGTGATGTCTTCTGTAAATCCCAGTAAAAATGAAGTAAAAAATCCCCACTGTCTTTGTGTGCAAAGGAGCAAACAGAACACACAGGAGGTATCAGACCTCAAAGGCTAGGTTTCTTGTCCCCACAGTGTCACTCTGGGCAATGGCCCACTTTCTGGTCATTGCAAGCACAGCCTTTGCTCGTGCTGCAAGACGCTCCACGGGACAGGATGCTTCAGGAGCACCCAAGAAGACTGGCCCTTCACATCTTAGGAAAAGAGGAACTCACCAAGACTTGCTTCGGACAGCCGTTCAGCTCTGGTAGCTGTGTGGTCAGACACGCTAGGGGGCCGAGAGCACAGATGATAGAATCTAGAAGCACAGACAAACTTCCAGACACAGCCACCATGCCCTGAAAGGAAAGGAGACAGTCACTCACACCATGCACCTGATGTGCTCTCCCTCTCTTGCTTTCTCAAGTGGCTTTCAGAAATCCTAGGCCTCTGTCTGTAGAATGAAACTTAACACAGTCACGGGAGCATCTACTCTGACTACTCTGAAAGTTGCTTAACGGGAAACTTTCACAGTACATTTCCAGATCTCCACTCTGTACTCATAATCCATTGTATCTTCGGTTTCCAGGGAAATCATTTACTATCAGAGTGAACAGGGCTGTGGCTGCTCTTCAGCGCTCTGGGAAGCTCTGCACATGTGAGCTCACATATGCAAAAGCACATCCATCATGATCCCCAAGTGCAGCTCAAGTGCTCTGACTAAACTCTATACGCTCCCAGTACCAAGTCCCAAATAAACACATGCACACTTGTCTACACAGCTCAGATCATCATTCTAGGCTAAGGTGTTCACGCTCAGAACTCATTCTAACATCGCACACAATTCAGATCATCAATACTTGTGCTCCGAAGATGTGAGAATGAGCTTGCTTACGGTAAATCCGCTGCTAAGCTCCTGCACAATCTGCTTTCATCAGAACCACTGTGTAAATCTGGACCAGATCTGGCCCCAGCATCCATTTCTTCTGCACCTGGCCAGGTTGCCTACTGTGCTGGGCCACAAGTAACCATCATAAGGTACTGGAAGAGTATGTAGTCCATGGAGAGTGATTACTTGTACATTACTGACACCTTCACCTGCACACTGCATCTCTGGTTGTCTGGCTGCCTGCTAGGGTGTCTTTGTGGCTTTCAGCAAATCTCAATATACCTCAAAGAAAAATAACCTCATCTGAGTCTCCGCTTATGCCCATCTGTCCACCAGTCGTTGCCACCTTCACAGCTGCCCAGGTCTGCGGCCCTGTCATGTCTGACCTCTTCTTCACCCTCCTAGTACAAGTCTTCCCTCCACATTGGGGCTGGTGTTTCAGTGAGAGGGTAAGAGCTTACACCCTGAGGTCATACTTCCAATTCAACTCTGATCAGTTCTGGGAGCCGGGCTCCGGAGCAAGTGACTCCACTTAAGTCTGGTTTTCCTTTTGTAAAACGGGGAACAAAGATGCTGCCTGTCCCAGAGCTCCAGTGTAAATTAAATTAATTATTCTACATAAAGCATTCTGAACCAAAGCTGGCTGAGTGAGCACTCAGCAAATGTTAGCAGTTAGCACTATCACTCATCATCTGCCCTACAATTAATTACACCTAACATTTTTTTTTTTTTTTAGGTTTTTTGAGACAGGGTTTCGCTTTGTGGTTCAGGCTGGCACTCAGCTCAGCCTCAAACTCACATCACAATTCTCCTGCCTCTGCCTCCCGAGTGCTGGGATTACAATGTGAGCCACCACACCCGACATTGTTGTATGTGGTTACCAGGGTTCAAATCTGGGACCTTTAGATTGCAAGGCAGGTGCTAGAACCACTGAGCTAAAACTCTGGCCCCTTATTGCTATATTTAAAGCTTTACTGGGAATATGCTGAAAAATCCAAAGATCCCAGAAGTACAAAGTAATCAAAACCGCTACGGGATTCTTACTCTTTCTTTTTTTTTTTTTTGTAGTATTGGGGATCAAACTCAGGCCTTGTGCTTCCAAGGTAGGTGTAGTACTACTAGAGCTAAATTCTTGGCCCTGCATTCAAACTTTTCTTTGTGCCACTACTGTAATAGAATGATGTTAGTGTAAACTTTAAGAACAGGCAGATCTGAGTCTCTAGGTGTCTTCACTGCCTGCTGCATATCTTGCATATTCAGTACCACGCAAGTGCTAAGTGAATGTAGGAGGAAGGAAAGCGTGTACCTGCAGCCACATGCTGAGAGCCATGCTCACCTCTGTCTCCTGCAGGCGGTGTCCAATGAGGCTGAGGGACTCGCCCAGCAGCTGAAGGTGTGCAGCGACGTCGATGGGCTCTGTCTCGGGAGCTCTGGCTGGCGAAGCTGGTAACAGCACGGTGGTGGGTGGGGATTTCTTTTGAGGTGACAGGACTCCTGTAGAAGGAGCTGAGAAGAACAGAGGGGTAGGTGAGAAGTGCAATTCACCTGAATCCTTCAGTACCACGGATACACTGCTCCTGACTTTGCCATCTTATGTAGTACACCAGGTACTTGCAAAATGTCTTTTTTAAAAAATTGATTTTATTGGTATATTTTATATACACATTATGATCACAATCAACATTGAGAATCTGTACCAGTACACATGACTTAATTCTCAATTTTTCCCATTCTCCTGCCCCTCCACCCCCCTATATCATAAGCTGTTTCCTTTTTTTACCATCAAATTTTTTCTTTCTCTTCTCTACTTAACTCTATTCCCTTTTCCCTTTAAACATCTTCTTACTATTTCACAATATCTTTAGATGTTTTAGAACTCATTTATATCTTCAGTTCCTCATATCAAAGAAAAGATATGGTATTTACACATCTGTGTCCTATTTATTCCACTTATGAGGATGTCCTGAAGGCATGTCCATTTGAGTCTAAGATTCAAATTTATCTTTTTTTTTTTTTGAGATAAGAGTCTTGCTTTGTGGTTCAGGCTGGCCCTGAACTCAGCAGTCCTGCCTCTGGCTCCCGAGTGCTGGGGTTACAGGCGTGGACCACGCCCCGCCCTGTGGTGTGTAGTGCTGATTGTTACCATGGTTTGAACCCGGTCCCTTGTCCTTGCAAGGCAGGTGCTGGAACCACTGAGCTAAATCCGTGGCCCAAATTTATCATTCTTTATGGCAGAGTAATATTTCATGTTATAAAAACCCCACATTTTCTTTATCTAGTCTCCAGCTGTTTCCAAAATCTGGCTATCACCATGTGCTTTCTGTGTGACCTATGAACTAGATATAGTTCTACTTTTAAAGTTTCACATTTTTAAAGGGTTGTAGAAAAAAAGACAGATGCATCTGTGACAGAATGCATATGACACAGAGGCCTGGAACATTACCTTCTTGGTCTTTACAGAGAAAAATTTGTTGCCTTTTGATTTATTTGTATTTTCTAAATCAGAGCATCAGTTTTTGTTGCCTGTAATATTTAGTAATAATAAGTGGGTACTGAGCTTTGTTTCTAGTGTAAGCTGTTTTCCCAATCTTTCAGTGAGGCAGCAAACTTCATAGAGCTTCAGAGGAAGGCAGCGAGTTTAAGAAGGGGTAATGATGGGCCGGGGATATAGCTCAGTGGTTCCAGCGCCTGTCTTGCAAGCGCACGGACCACGGTTCGATCCCCGGTAACCACATAAAATACTGGGCGTGGAGACTCATGCCAGCAGCAGCCAGTACCACATACCACAGTGCCGGGCGTGGTGGCTCACGCCTGTCATCCCAGCACTCGGGAGGCAGAGGCAGGAGGACTGCTGTGATGTGGGTTGGAGGCTGAGCTCAGGGCCAGCCTGAACCACAGAGACCCTGGCTCAAAAAAAAAAAGAAGGGGTAATGATCACTACCTTTAACTTTTGTGGAGCCTTCTGAGCTGGATGCTTTCCTCTTCACAGTTGTAGCTTCCGCTTTGTTCTGTTTGTGCTGCAGATACTGAGCTTTCTGCTTCCAAATCTGCAATCAGATCAGAGTGCAGATTCAAAGGAACAGAACACAAAATGGAAGGTAGTTGTAGTAAAACAAGATGAAGCAGAGCAGGCAGGGAGAGGCTGAGATCCCTAAGCTGTCTTTGGACTGTTGTTCCACTGATGCTGAAGCCTGGAAAAGGAACAGTCCTCAGTGCTAAGGGTTGACCTCAACACTGATCATTAGATCACGCTGCAAGTGAGACGCAAACACAGTACATGGCTGGCCACTATCTTGTCGGAAAGTGACTGCACAGTCCAGACATGAGCCTGTCCCTTCTTACTGGCTTCGTGGATGGAGAGGCCATGATGTGGCCACAAGCAAGGAATGTGGTGACCTGGAGCCTGCTCAGAAAGTGCTGGGTCTGCCTGAAGGGTGGTCTTCCTTGGTTCTCAGACGTGCCAACCTTCAGGGTCTGGTGGAGGCTGTGACATTATGCCCTCCTAGAACATTTCATTCACTGCCCACGTTAGGATTTCTTTTGGCTCAGTGTGTGTGGAAAAATGAGCCAAAGTTAGAGAAGACAGGGTCCCTATAGTTAAACCCTCAGCTAGGTAACTCAGCACCAGCATTGTTAACACTGCTGCTGCACTGTGGTCCACAGCTTGGTCCTTATCTTCACTATTTTCATTGCTGCATGGATGGTTTATAAGAGAATCATTTACTTTATAGGCAAAAGGCTATGAAAAATACGGTTGGAGCAAAGGGCACTTACCAGCTTGTCCTTTTCTGGCAATTGCTTCCACACCTCAGCCAGTTTTTTACTGAGTTCCCCAAAATCTAGCATAAAAGAATAACAATCAAAACAACACGAAGAGGCTTAGTTGAACAACAGATGACAGAGGGCAGAACCTGGAAAAAGGCCTTTTGTGACAGGGTCTTGATATGTAGCCCAATCTGGCATTCAGCTTATTATGAAGCCCAGGCCAGCCCTGAATCTGTGGCAGTCATCCTGCCTCAGCTACCCAAGTGCTGGGATTACAAGCATGCACCACCAGGCCCAGGAGAAAAAGGCTTTTGAAGATCAGATTTAAAGGTTGCAAGATTCTCTCAAAAAACCAAAGCAGATCTCTATCACTTTTATTCTGATATTTTTTTCTATAAAAAAGGATGTTTTGGTGATCATAACACAGGCTCAAATGCTCACACATTCCACCCTCAAGACTTATTCCTGAGGTATTTTTCTGGTGTCTTTTAATTTGACCTCATAATACAAGACTTCCCATGTTGGGTTAAGGATAATATGCTACACAGAATTTGATAAATGACATTAAGCTTTTACTAAATATCTTAATAATCAAGAGCCAAAAACTTTCCTATCATAGCCAAGCAGCAGCCCCCAGATGTGTAATGTTGCCTTTCCATCTGTATAGCAACTTCCTCCCCTTATGAGGACTGAACTCAGGACTCTGCAGTTGAACTTAGGTCCTTACACCTGCCAGACAGGAGTGGCATCACTGAACTACATGCCCGGCCCTTCTTTTTGTTTTTTTGAGACAGGGCCTCATTATGCAGTTCAGGCTGGCCTTGAACTCACCATGTAGTGCGGGCAGGGTTCAGAATAACTGTGATCTTTTTGCCTCAGCTTTCTGCAGACTAGAACTGCAGGCATGCACTACCACACCTACTGTCTTGTACTTTAGACTGTTCTTAGGTGCATATCACAGCAAGTGAGATACATACAGGTTAAGGGACTGTTTGAAGTCTGGGCTAGAACGTTTCCTCACCTCACCAGGTAACACAGAGACAAACATGAACAGTGCTATGCAGTGTTACTCTACATCTAGGGATAGTCCATGAAAAAGCCAACGGCAGATTCTTGGAAATAAACACATATACACATGCACGCACACACACACTTACACATGTAGTATGCGTTATAACATTTAATTTTTCCCTGCTTCCCATTTTTTCAGTTTAACTCGTTCAAAACAGAACTTGTGCTACCAGTGGTACATGCAAGATTATCCCACAGAATGACCTGTGCCACTGATGGGGTGCCCTGTGGTGCCCTGTGGGATAGTCATGCATGCACTGTTGGTAGCTCAAGCAGGAAGGAACGTGTTAAGAGATGCATATGGGAAGCTCACCTCTTGCATCATCGAGGTGAATGAAGGAAGTCAAAATCTGAAGTGATCTATAGGTTAGAGGAGAGAGATGAGACCTGTTCTAACCTGGGGTGAAGCTGTACTGACTGAGTCAGTTAAGTACTCTGTTTCACAGACACAAACGGGGAGAAACACAAGGGAGGTCCCACCATGCTCTTACCGATCCCCGGGTGGTCAGCCACGATAGTCACGCGGTACTCCTTACAGAATACCTGGTAGGCTGACATATTCTTCTTTTTTGGCTAGTGCCAGAGAGAACACAGAACAAGGCAAGACTTGATCAGAATCCAAGTTCAGTGATGCTGAACTTATGTTCACAAAATAAGAAGGAAACTTACATTTTTTTATCCATAAAAGATATTACACTATTTATCAGCTTTCTGAGACAGGATAATTTTTTAACCCATGATTTAGGATCCTCAGGTTGCTGCAGCTACATGCTCATTACCTTTTAAGCCTTTAATCTGCCTGTAGATACTCCCATGTTAAGGATTCTTTTTTTTTTTTCTCCCCAAGACAGGGTCTCACTTTTGTAGTTCAGGCTGGCCCTGAGCTCAGCTTTGAACTCACAGCAATCCTTTTGCCTCTGCCTCCCAAGTGCTGGGATTACACATGTAAGCCACCAGGCCTGGTGGTTTTGATTGCTGGTGGGTGCCCAGCACTGTTGTATGTGGTTATTGGGGATCGAACCAAGGCCCTTGTACTTGCAAGGCAGGTGCTGGAACTACTGAGTTAAACCCCTGGCCCCCATGTTAAGGATTCTTAAAGAAGTAAGTGGATCTTCAAAAACCGAAACCATATCATCTCCTTCAAGACTTTGGGGCTAGAAAACCAAAAGCCAAGATTTATATCCTTTATGTTTCTCTGATACGCGTTTCTAATCTTAATTAAAATTTTCCTGATTCTACTTTTACTACATTTGTAGTTGATCATTATTTTATCATATTTTCATGGATCAAGGTGAGGAGAGCTAAGTGAAGGGCATTTTGACCTGCTACTCTGTCTTGCTAGGAGCATGTTGATTGCTGTATTATTATTATTGCTACTATATCATTATCATTATTATTATTTGGGGGTTCTGGGAATTGAACCCAGGGTCTCACAATGAACTATATCCCAGCCTTTTTGTTTTCAATTTTTTTGGTTTTGTTTTGCAGTACCAAGAATTGAACCCAGACCTTTGTGGTTCCAAGGTAGTTGCACAACCACTTGAGCTAAATTCCTGGACTCTTACATTTTAATTTTTTTTCTTTAGTTTTTTTTGAGACAGGGTCTCACCCTGTAGTTGAGGATGGCCCTGAACTCACTATGTAGTCCAGGCTGACCTTGAACTCTCAGCAATCCTTCTGCCTCTGCCTCCTGAGTACTGGGATTACTGGAGTGAGCCACCACACCCAGAACTGTTGTATGTGGTTACCAGGGACTGAACTCCAACCTTGTGCTTGCAAAGCAGGCACCGAACTACTGAGCTAAATCCTTGGCCTCAGAGTTGCATCTTGTTTTGAACAAAACTTGATCTGAGACTTTATCTCTCTAATTTTCTTTTTTTTTTTTTTTTAAAAAAATATGGCCTCGGGCCGGGGAGTTAGCTCACTGGTTCTGGCGCCTGTCTTGCAAGCGCAAGGACCCGGGTTCGATTCCCCGGTAACCACATAACAATACTGGGTGTGGAGACCCACACCCAGCAGCAACCAGTACCACATACCACAGTGCCGGGCGTGGTGGCTCACGCCTGTAGTCCCAGCACTCGGGAGGCAGAGGCAGGAGGATTGTGATGTGAGTTGGAGGCTGAGCTGAGGGCCAGCCTGAACCACAAAGCGAGACCCTGTCTCAAAAAAACCTAAAAAAAAAAAAAAAAAAAAAAATGGCCTCACTATGTAGCCCCGGCTAGCCTTGACATCTCCACCTTCATGCCTCAGCCCCCAAAGTGCTAAGGTGACAGACGTGTCCTACCAGGTACAGGTTCCTGCCTCAGCCCTAAATTTTCAATGAAATAACTACTGTTGGAAAACCAACACATATGACAATAAAAAGCTTACATGATAGCTTGGACTATAATTCCAAAAGAAGTTCTGAAATCATTTTGAGGAATGGAAATATTTCATGTACATGTACTTGGAAAATTGTGGCAGGTCTGTTTAAAAGGTAACTTTAGGGACTGGGGATTTAGCTCAGTGGTTCTGAAAGCTATCTTATAAGTACAAGGATCTAAGTTTGATCTTTAGTACCAAAAAAAAGAAAAAAAGGTGACTTCAAAATTCTATACTAATTTTTTCAAAATGGCTTACCTATACCTAGAGTACAAGATGAAAAAATAACTTGTGGAAAGGTCCACCTTCAAATCTTTCTCAACTATAGAATTAACCTTACCACTAAATATTAGAACATTTTCAAGAATATGGTATATGATCAAGACATAATGTTTAAATTAAAAATACATTATTACAGTGAAAGACACATTACCACTGATCTCAAACTATTCCTCCTTGCTTTTTTTTTTGAGACGGGATCTGCTATGTTGTCTAGGCTATAGGATCTGCTATGTAATCTAGGCTAGCCTTGAACTCAAAGCAATCCTCCTGGCTCAGCTTCCTGAGTGCTAGAATTATAGGTATGTGCCATCACACCAGCCTTCTCATGCCTATAACCTGAGCACTCAGGAGGCAGAGGCAGGAGGATTGCTTTGAGTTCAAGGCTAGCCTGGGCTACCTAGTGAGATCGGGGCCAGCCTGAACTATAACTAAAAAAACAAAAAACTTCTTAGCCACATGTGGTAGGGCATTCCTATAATCCCAGCATTGTGGGAGACTGAGACAGGAGGACTGCATATCAGAGCCTAGCTTGGGCAAGATTTTGTCTTCAAAAAAGTAAAAAACTGGGGCCAAGGATTTAGATCAAGTGGTACTACACCTACCTTGTAAGCATAAGGGCCTGAGTTCAATCCCTGGTACCAGAAAAAAAAAAAAAAAAAAAAAAAGGGTTCAAAATACAGCTCAGTATGAAGGCCCCAATACCACCACCACCACCACCACCACAACAAAAGAAAGTAATTTCTCAGTGTTCTTTAAAGAGTCTGATTTTCGGAGCATAGAACTTTTGAGGATCTGAAGAAAATCCCTCTTCATAACTAGTTTAAGGTCCAATTTTGAAGGATATAACATCCAGTGGTAAAACCACTACACAGCTTGTGAATCCGAAAAAACAAAAAAATCTTAGTGTAGGAAGCAACCCCTTTAGTCTCTAATATAAGAGCTGTAAGCATCAAGTAGGAGGCACTGTTCCAAGACCTGTGTCCACAGAAATGCCTATAAACTTTGCATCACCCTTAGGAAACTGAGTGTAGAGCCCCAACCCCTGGAGGGCTGAACTCAGACTCTGTGCTAGCTGACACGCTTCTGATGCACTGAGATCCAAAAGCTAGGCTGGCCAAGAGAAAGGTGAGCAAGGCTTTCACACCAAGCCCTTGCTGTACAGCTAGTCTGAAGAGGAACCTGCTACGGTGTGCCCAGTACTCCTTCCATCTCTCACCGCACAACAGAACCTGGACACTTTCCGGAGAGCAGAAGAGCAAGGAGCCCAGATTCTATCTGCCCCTGATGGCGGAGGTTACCTCTCCAATCTATGCTCCCTTCCGTGCTTCCACCATGACAGTGACAACTGCACACCCAACAGAGATCCGAGAGACTCCAAAGACAAACCAGGACCGCCAACAACTCCACACACAGCGACTGTGCTGCAATCTACCGGTTCCCACTTGGGGGTCCACTCCTCCCTGGAAGCAAGGGACTCCCAAAACTGCATGGTCATTCTTTTTTTGTGTGCTGGGACTGAACGCAGGACCTTGCACTTGGCAGACAGGTCAGTGCCCCTGAGCTATATCCCCAGCCAGCAGGGTCATTCTTTTTTGTTGTTGTTGTTAAGTTTTTTAACAAGCTTTGTAGTTTAGACTGGCCCTGAACTCACTATATAGCCTAAGCTAGCCTGGAACTCAGAGCAATCCTCCTGCCTCTGCCTCCCGAGTGCTGGGATTACACACGTGAGCCACCACGCCTGGCACTGTGGTATGTGGTGCTGATTGCTGCTGGGTGTGAGTCTCCATGCCCAGTATTGTATGTGGTTACTGGGGAATCCAACCTGGGCCCTTGTGCTTGCAAGACAGGCGCCGGAACCACTGAGCTAAATCCCCAGCCCTACACCCAGAGTTTTTTTTTTTTTTTTTTTTTTTTTTTTTTTGTTGTTGGTGGGCGGGTGTGCCCGTGGTGGAGCGCGCTACCCCTGCTACCCGCCCAAAAAACACACCAAAACCCTCCTGCCTCTCCCCCCCGGGTGGTGGGATTAC
>PVIR01010341.1:8605-50439 GCA_004026965.1 Petromus typicus | reverse complement strand
GGTTTTTGGAGACAGGGTCTCGCTTTGTGGTTCAGGCTGGCCCCGAGCTCAGCCTCAAACTCACATCACAATCCTCCTGCCTCTGCCTCCCGAGTGCTGGGATTACAGGCGTGAGCCACCACGCCCGGCACTGTGGTATGTGGTGCTGGTTGCTGCTGGGTGTGAGTTTCCACACCCAGTATTGTTATGTGGTTACCGGGGAATCGAACCCGGGTCCTTGAGCTTGCGAGACAGGCGCCGGAACCACTGAGCTAACTCCCCGGCCCCTGGGCACCTTTATTTCTTGATGGGTAGGGGCAGTGCAGAGAGAAAGCCTGAAGATAGGAAGTAGTGATAATCAAATGGAAAGAGTCTCAGAAAGTGAAAGGACTTGGGATGTGGAGCCCAATGAAGCAATTTATCTTGAGTAGGAGGAGAGTTACCTCCATACAAGAGTGCATACAAGAGTCATGGAAGGCATGGCCATCAAATTATGGAGGAAATCAGCAGAAAAGCCTAGATTACGGTATAAGGAAGTCACGAAACAGAGATATGTTAAACTTGAGAGATTCATTTCCCTTGTAGAGGTTAGGGTCCGAGGTACTCATGGAGCACAAGCTGAGAAAGTGTAAGGTAAGAGACTGTGAGAGAAAGGAGAGCAGTACCACCTTAGGTCTGTAGGGCAAAGGAAAGAGCTGTGAAAACAGCAAGATTTCTAGACAGTAATGGGGGGCGCAGGTGAGGCTAGAAAACATGGATCCAGGGATAGGTGGCTGCAGACTTATACAAATACTATTGAACACAACCTTGATTCTTGTAGTTCAATGACAAACTACACTCTACCACTTCTGAGGCAACACCTCTGCTTGAATACATTTTATCTGTTATTGGCCTTGCAGTCTATTTGTGTCAGGAAGCTCAAAATCCACACATTCAAAGTCTGTCTTGTGAGCAGTCTTAATACGGTAGCACCTTGCCAGAAGATGGGGAATATGTGTGTTCCTGGTGCCAGAGGGCAATAGGATGGACAGAACGCCAGAGAAAGGTAATGTCTGTGTGACTTCTAAAGAAAGGAACAAGCTCGGTGATTGAGGTCTTTGTCATGAGCCATGGGGGACGTGGGGACGTGCTTAAAAGGGCAGCACATGGTGCTAGTTCTCTGAAGCTAACGATGTTAGGCTCCTTGGGCCACAGGAAAGCGGTACTTGATGAGACCCATACTTTAAGGCTCAGATACCTGCAGATTATTCATCCTGAGCAAGCCATGCTGCCATCTCACCATGAGAACAGTTCAGAGGGTGAACTGTGTTCCCAGGAACCGCAGGACTCAACAACACAATTTCACTTTAAAGATGATTCTAAGCTATGGAGATATTCCATGAATATTTTTTTACAAACCAGAATTTTTGAAGAGATTATAAGGCCATAATGGTAACTACTGTTTATTATTTTTATATCCTGTGAAGTGTGCAATAAACTTTGAATTTTATATATATATATATATATATATATATATATATATATATATATATATATATATTTTTTTTTTTTTTTTTTTTTTTTTTTTTTTTTTTTTTTGAGACTGGGTCTCGCTTTGTAGTTCAGGCTGGTTCTGAACTCAGCCTTGAACTCAGCAATCCTCCTGCCTCTGCCTCCTGAGTGCTGGGATTACAGGCGTGAATCACCATGCTCAACATTGTGGTATGTGGTTACTGGGGATCAAAATGGGGACCCTCACTTGCAAGGCAGTTGCTGGAACCACTGAGCTAAATCCTTGGACCTGAATTATATTTTTAACATATTTAGTAAACATTTAGTAGTTGTTATCTCCCAGGCACTGTACTATACTATTTAACATATTAAGTCCTTGATTTTTCATAAACATTTGAGGTACTCATTATGCCACACCATAGATTAAAAAGTGGAAAGTTAAAATTTGCTCACTCTCCTATAGCATGCAAGGGGTAGCACTGTTTCAAACCCAGGTAATCTAACTCCAGGATCTGTGTTCTCAGCCACTGTGCTACATTATGTCTTGTAATTTTCAAAATGGATTTTGAGCAGGCATTGAGTTAAAATTACTTTTAAGCAAGGCTGAAATAGGACATCAAGTAGCACTCAAAAATGAAACCTTGCTGCTATTCTGTCTTTGAACTTCTGGGCTCAATCAATCATTCCACTTCAGCTTGACAAGTAGCTTGCTGAGACGTGTGCACCAGTGGGCCCAGCTATAATATTGTTTTTAATTTTAGCAATAATGTTGGGCAAAGGTCATGTATAATCCATGAATACAAACGCACAACAAATTTCTCAAAATCACGAAGCTCATGTATAGCAGAGCAGAATTTGACCTGTGTTTAGCCGTACACAGACTATTTTTTCTACAATTAGCCTGTTCCACTTCATGGCAAGTACAGAGCATTAAACATTATTATTACATCTGAACCTGCCACCTTGCAAAGTCACCTTTTCCTACTCTCTAGACCCTTGATTAAGTAAATACACGCCGTGTTCTCAGGAATCAAGGCCCAACACATCACCGTATATTGATATCAGTTGCTATCTCTTCACATTTAACTTTAAAATCAGATTGCACTGTGAATCTTACAATTCCTTGAAGTGCTTTTCTCACTCACTAAATTGTGACTGTGACACAGTAGCATGGATTTGTTTATGGACTGGAAGGAGATACAAATATAGGAAGAGATGACAATTAATAGAACAAGAATCTGAGAGGTTAAAAGGATTTGGGAGGGGCTGCATAACCACAGGAGGATCAGGGTGCACTTCTCCTAGGCACCTTGTCACAGATAGTTCTTGTAGTAATTTTTTTCTAGAGACATTACCTTACCAGACTGTGAGTTCTTTAAGGGAAAGGACCCTGCTTCAACCATTTGAATCTCAAGTTGCTAGTGTCATGTCACTTAACCCTGACTGGGTTTAGTAATATAAGGACTGGGGATATGGCTCAAAGGTGGGAGTGGTTTCCTAGGTTATAGTTCCAGCACTTTAAAAAAAGGAAAAGGAAAAAAGAGAAAAGGTCACATCAACTCATTGGTACAATGAAATAGCAGGAAATGGACTTTAAAAACCTGTTTGTATTTATTAAAATTAATGTAAATTCATACATGTAGTAAAGTAGATTTTCCCCAGAGTATGTAATGTGTATACACCCCACTGTAATTCACAAAAGCATTTCTATGTATACTATTATGATACTTAGTCATCATACCATCTCTGAGAAGTACAAGCATTCCCCATTTAACAACCAGGTTCTGTTCCTGTGACTAGTCATTAAATGAATCAGTGGGTAAGAATTGTAAACAGTACATACATTACAATATTCAGAACAAAGGAATGATCAAAGGAAACTCCAACGTGATGAGTTTGCTTTTATTTGCACAGCTTTTATATATAGTACTACAATGTAAAACAGAACATAAAACTATAATATTGTACACATAGTACAATCAGCAAAAATTACAGTATAAACAAGGTGTACTGAACCAAGTCATTGAGGCTGTATAGAAAACATGTGAAGAACTGTACCAAACACAGATGGGTGGAAAGTCTGAGTGTTGGATCATAAATCCAAAAAGCATGCCTTGGTCATAAGGCTGAAGAGTTGTTAAACAGGTCATAAAATGAGGAATATGCACAGTCACTATATTCAGTATTTTAAAGAAAGGAAAATCAAGAATCAAAGATGTTAAAATAGCTTTTATAGAAAGGTCATATATACTTGAAAATGTACCATTCAGTGATGATTACACACACACACACACACAAACACACACACACACAGTGTATCAGTCAGTGCTTACTAGAGAAACAGATTTAATGTAATATATAAGGATTTACAAGGTAGGGTTACAAGGGCTGCCTGCCAAGTCAGGTGGGGACTAGTGCAGAAGGTCTCTCTCCTCACTGGAGATCAAAGAATCCAGTCAAAAGGCCTAGAGATCACTATAGTGTCCTGCGTGAGCCTCGGTCAAGAGGCAGAAAGCTTTGTGCTGGAAGGCTGGCAGGTCTGCTCTGGAAGCCCAGAGTCAACATCCAAGGTGAAGACGAAGATTGGAGGGCCTCTCATTTCCCTTTATTCCATTCAGGCCACAAGGCTTTTTGTTGGTGTCCTTCACACCCAGGGTGGGTTTTCTGTCTTCATTACCTTCTGCCACACCCAGAACTGTGCTGATCTCATTCAGCTGGGCATTTCTTGTTCAAGTTGACACAATCAAGTAACTATCACAATCCATCCCTTGTCAACTTGACAACGAGACTCAGGCCTTTAAATCATACTTAGTCTCTAGACACAAATATTACAATTATCCTTCTCTTTGTAACTACAAAGATAATTACACCTAACATGTCACAACTAACCTGAGTACAAACAAATGCACTTACTACCTCCACACAATAAAAGGCATGTTTTCTTTGGGTCCTATCATTTCATAACATGAACATTATAACATAGGCTTAACAATACTTCACAACCAATATTGAATTTATCAACATTATATTACATAGGAAGCACATTAGGAGAAAATTACTACCATTACAGTTCTTGTTTCTGTTGGTGATCATGAGGTCATACCTGATATTTAGAACTGCTTTTTCTACTATGCCTTCTGAATTCCCTTGGCCTTCACCAAAGCACCTCAGAAGTTCTTCATTCTTTCCCTGGTGGGGTAACCCATACCTTCATTTTGGAAAGTTTTGAACCATTTGTCATCTTGCCTAGATTGGGATGTGTAGTTTCCCATTGACCTTAATAACAGGGGGCAATAATACTAGGATGCACCCTAAGGGATCTCCTTGGGTAAATCAACACTATGACTCTCTTTAGCTTGTTTACCCAGAGGCAAAGGGAAACCAAAATGACCAGGGGGTATATTACCCTCCAGTTGAATAGAATCACTGTTGTCCTTCCAAACAACCTTTACACCTTCTGGAACTAAGACTTCATCAGAAGAGCACATAGTTTTGGAAATAAGAAGTAAAAGTTTTGCTAGAGGATCACGGAGGGTAATGGTGAGCAGTACCATTCTCACTTTCACCCCTGGAATCCTGAACCTGTGAATCTTGGCTATGGAAGCCACGGCGCCACTGATTAAAGCATATACAGCCCTGCAAGTCATTTTCACCCACTGGCATTGTAACTGCATCTTCAAGAGACTATTTCACCTTTCTATCAATCCAGCTGATTTTGGATGGTGAGGAACATGGTAAGATCAATGAATTCCATAAGCAAGACCTTTTGTCTCACTTCTTTGGCCATGGAAGGTGTTCCTTGGTCAGAGGCCATGCTACATGGAATTCCATAATAGTGGATAAGGCATTCTCTAGGTATATGGATGGTAGTTTTGGCAGAAGCGTCATGTGCAGAGAAGGAAAATCCATAAATGTCTATGCCAATAAGGACAAAGTGCTGTCCTTCCCATGATGGAAGCAGTGTAATATAACCAACTTGCCACCAAGTCACAGGATGGTCATCCCAGGGAACGATACCATTGTTATGCTCAGATTGTGATGTCTCCAAAAAGCACCAGGAGCTATCTCCGATATAAATAATGAGGGTTTATTCAGGCTTGAGCAGGGATTCTCAGCAGGATGCTGAGAACCCTGAACCCTGAGAAGGTCGGGTTTTTGTGGTGGGGATTGGGGGTGGTGGTGGAAGTTTTAAGACGTGGGATCGTCGGATAGGCTAAGATTTTGAAAAGAGTATGGGGCCTTTAGGTGTTGGCTAGCCACGGCGTTTCTTTGTCTCAAGGAGTAGCCTCTTTATCAGGACATGAAGGGAAATGGTTGGCAGTCATGGCCAGAATCTTTAGGTTTATCCTTATCAGGTAACAGAGGCCTAGCTGCCCTGGCAATTGGTCCTTGCTAGTGACATGCGCCCTGGTTGGGGGTTACTCATGTTCTAAGGAATTTGGAGCATTTGAGATGCTATATTCGTGAGGCCATTAGACAATAATAGAAGTGACTAAAGAAAGAGATTGATTTTTATTTTTTTCTATTTTATTTAGGTTTTTTTGAGACAGGGTCTCTCTTTTTGTGGTTCAGGCTGGCCCTGAGCTCAGACTCCAACTCACATCACAGCAATCCTCCTGCCTCTGCCTCCTGAGAGCTGGGATTACAGGCGTGAGCCACCACGCCCGCCCGGCACTGTGGTATGTGGTACTGGTTGCTGCTGGGCATGAGTCTCCACTCCCAGTATTGTACGCGGTTACCGGGGAATCGAACCCGGGCCATTGCGCTTCCAAGACAGGCCCCAGAACCACTGAGCTAACTCCTCGGCCCCAAGATTGATTTTTATGTATAAATGGGTCCTATCCACTTGGTTGATAAAGTCCTCTTTTATTGAGCTCACTTTTGGTGAGCTTTACACAGGACACAAATATTTTTACATCCGTGCCCACATGCAGAGGTCTGTCTACAGACCTCTTCTCCAAAAAATTTTATCACCAATTTTCTATTCATATTCCCTTCAAGATCCTGACTATCCAGCCAGATCACTGGCTATATAATCCACGAGTCAGGATAAAGTGACACATCTAGCCATTTTTCTTTCCAAACAAAATGTACTGTACTACCAGGTGCATTTCCTATAATTCTTCCCACTTTGAAGATCTCCTTTCACTACTGTTCTTCAAGAATGTCCTAAAAAAGGAGCTGTAATGCTACTTGTCCACTTCTACGTCATGCCTGTATAACATGCAATGAGTACCAAAAGAGATTTTTCCCAGGAGACACAGTATAGTTAGAAATAATTAGTGAAGGCCAGGGATTTGGCTCAGTGGTTCTGGCGCCTGTCTTGCAAGTGCAAGGACCTGGGTTTGATCCCCGGTAACCACATACAAAACTGGGTGTGGAGACTCACACCCAGCAGCAATCAGCACCACATACCACAATGCCGGGCGTGGTGGCTCACGCCTGTAATCCCAGCACTCGGGAGGGAGAGGCAGGAGGATTGCTGTGATGTGAGTTTGAGGCTGAGCTCAGGGCCAGCCTGAACTACAAAGCGAGACCCTGTCTCAAAAAACCTAAAAAAAAAAAAAAAAAAAAATTAGTGAAAGTTCCTCAGAATTTTCAGATTTTACTGAACAAATATTAGCCTTTTATTGGGCTAATATAAGCCTCAGAGACTTAGTTATATCATTGTTACCCCTTTAATGACACATAATTAGCATTTAAACTGTACAAAAGTATGGGACAGTAATGATAAACATGGTAGTTCTGCACTGCTTGTAAACCACTGACTGATGTGAAACCAAGTGCTGAGAGATTTTTTTCTTATCAAATTTTAATGAGTGGGTCCACCTATTTTCTGCTCCCCTTTCTGTCTCTCTTAGAGAGACACCTTTCTCTGAAGTTTTCCTGCTCTTAAAAAATAAATGATGTATAATGGGACTGACAAGTTCCAAAGCTGACAAATATCAAAGTATGACTTTACTTTCTACAGGGACAAGAAAAAAAGATGTATTGGGGGCATCTCTATGATAAGCTGCAGAGTACAAAAGTGTAAACTTTTCACTTGAGAAGAGATTTCCTGGGGTCCATGGTAGATAAAGGCCTTCACTGAGACTCATACTGTGTTAGCCAACCATTCAAACACTGTGAGTGAGACCACTGCAACCATGGTCCAAGTGCACTCAACTACAGTTGCCAATGGCAGTAGGCCTTGGCATCATCTCTGTGGTGCTAATTTTACTGGAAAAAAGTATGTAAGAGTTGTCTGGTCAGGGAGGCTTACTCTCACATTTCACAGGAAGGAATGGAAGGCCAGGCAAGGTGCTCCTTAGAGGACAGTGTGTGAAGTTGGGATGGAATGTTTGCTGAGAAAACTTTAAGGCCAGGAGTGGAGACAGCTCAAGAGAGAGGCTATGTAGGTTGCAGCTAGCAAGGGCATAGGACTGTGGCCTCCTACATCTTCTGGTACTGACGTCTTACCACTACATCCCTATGATACTACACATTAAACTGTAGCACTTAATGTTCATTTTGCAGGGTTTTGGATATTCTTTAGTCTGATTCTTTTCTATCTCCCATTCATACTTTGTGGAATGGGAATGTTTATCCTGTGTCATTGTACCTTGGGATAATATTACTGTTTTTTTATTTTTGTACAGGTATATAGCTAAGAGTTTGCCTTGAGTGTCAGAAGAAATTTTGACTTTAGAAAATGTTGGAACTGTTGAGACTTTGGGGAAGGAGTTATTTCATTTTTCAGTTATATGTGGGCTAAGTTTCACATTAGGAAGAATTCTTAACATAATAGTGTCTACTGGAGATTAAATATTGTTTAAGGAAATGGGTTTTGGTGTTAAGTTGAAAGGGGTGAATTATAGTTTAATCATGATATATCAATTTCATTTGATTAAGAAATGCTTAGAAGACTGGTAAAGTACATTCTTTGAGTATTTCTGGATTAGTCACGGAGGCATGACCTTGGGTGATTTACATAGTCCCTGGCCATTTCCTCTCTGTCTCTGTCCCACTGCTGCACTTCTTGGCCTCTTTGAATGAAGGATCTTTGCTCTGCTCCACCATTCTACCATGGAGCCAGTTTAACATGGGCTGAATCCCCTGAAACTAACAGCCAGATTAAATCTCTCCTCCTCTAAAGTTTTGCAGGTCAGGTATTAAGTCTTAGTAACAGAAAAACTAACTGATCCATTTCTAGAAGCTGGACAAAGAAAATATATTTTCCTTTATAGCTGCCAAGCAGGTGCCACCTGGCTGGCACCCTAACTTGGGATTAGTAATGTGGATGGAACTCTGAATTCCAGATCTGTAAGATCAAAAGGTGTGTGGTTTAAAGTCCTATTTTTGTGGTAATTTGTTAATAAGCATATATTTGTAGAACTGCCTCACTACAAACACTAAGAGAGGTTCTTCAGGCTGAAGGGACACTGTAGAGTAATATAAATCTACATAATAAAACAAAGGCTTTTAATAAAATAATTATGTATATAATTATAAAATACATATAATTCTTTATTTCTTAACTGAAGGACTATAAACATCTATATAATTGTATATTTGACCATATACATGTGTCCAAGGACGATGCACCAAAGTTTATCTCCGTCCCATTTATTTATTATTTGTTTGTTTGTTTATTTATTGAGACAGGTTCCTCCTTAGTTACTAAGTTGCCTCAGAATGCTGGAATTACAAGTGTGTACCACTGCATTTAGGAGAAATTTATTTACTAAAATCTTTCTCAAAATGGTTATTCAGATGAAAGTATACTGAAGAAATGGCAGTCCATTAATCCACCAATAGAAAAAAAGCGAGCCAACTGGCAGTGGAGCACCCATAGTGCCATCTACTGGCTGAGGCAGAAATTATCCCTCAGCCCAGAATTCCAGGGCCATCCTGGGCGACAGAATTTGACCCTGTCTCAAAGACAGAATGCACTCCCAAATAACCTGATTGTAAAACAGGCAAAGGATTCCAATTGACATTTCTTCAGAAATATATATAAATTGTCAAAAACCACATGAAAAGATGCTCAACATCAGTAATTATTAGGAAGTGTACATGAAAACTACAATGAAATATTACCATTAGAATGGCTACTTTCAGAAAAAAAGAAAATAAGTGTTGACCAGTGCATGGAGAAATTGGATGCCTCGTAAATTCTTGGTAGGAATGTAAAATGGTACAGTCACTGTGTAAAGCAGTGTAACTAATTCCTTAAACATTAAAATATTATTACCTCATATGACTCAATTCCACTGCTGGGTATGTACTCAAAAGAATTCAAGAATGGTCTTGGAGAGGTTTCTTATACTTATATTCAAGCAGCATTATTAGCAGTAGGTAAAACACAGAAGCAACCCATATGTTCAGTACTGCATGAATCAGTAAGCAAAATACATACAATGGAAGATTTAATGAGCAGGAGATGCTGACATATGCACAATATGAATGAATCTGGTGTATATTACACTAAGTGAGATAAGCCAGTTGCAAAAAGTCAAATATTCTGCTACGTGATGAATTACATATGAGGTACTTCAAATAGTTAAAATTGTAGAAAGACAGAAAAATAGTCTACTGTAAGGGAGGACTGGCGAGTTATTCTTGAATGGGTAGAGTTTTTATCTTACAAGATGAAGAGTTATGAAAGTGGTTGTTGATAGTGTTTACACAATTTTATGATTTATTTCATACCACTGAACTGGCTTTCAAAGTATATGTGAATTAAAATGCAAAATAAAAGATGATAGGAAACAAGGAGATCTTTTGCAAAAAAGGAGATGAGAGAAGAGAGATGAGGGGAGCGGGGAACAGAAGCAGAAGAAAAAAGTATTAAAATGTGCTATATATATGTACTAACTTTCCACAAGGAATGTAATCATTATGTAATGGCAAACACATATTAGTAAAAAATTAAAATTAAAAAAATTGTTTACAAAAAAGAATGAGAGGAGCTGGAGATTAAGCTCAGTGGTTCTGGGGCCTGCCTGGCAAGCACAAGGTCCTGAGAGTTCAATTCTTGATAGCCATATACCACAATTCCAGGTGTGGTGGCTCATATCTACAATCACGAGGCAGAAGCAGGAGAATTGACAAGAGTTCGAAGTTAGCTTGGTGTACAAAGTGAGTTCAGGGCCAGTCTGGGCTACAAAGTGAGACCCTGTCTCAAAAAAAAAAAAAAAAAAAAAACCAAATAAATAAATAAAGCAAGCATGAGAATGGAAAATAGTGTATTAAGAAATAGTTGACAAAAAAATGCAACAATATCCAACATTTCTGACCATTAGAGGAATGCAAATTAAATGAATAGTAAGATTCTATCTTACTCCAGAAAGAATGGCAACCATTACAAAATGAAATAATAGCATGCTGGTGAGGATATGGTGAAAAAAGGAACCTTCCTGCATTGTTAGTGGGAGTAAAAACTATTACAATCATTATGGAAGTCAGTATTAAGATTTCTCAAAGATTGAAATTAAAAATTCCATATAACGCAGCTATCCCCCTGCTAGGTTTCATCCCTCAAAGAGCTTTTGTCATCATACTACAGTGATACTTGTAAACCAATGTTTATAGCAGTACAATATTTTATAGCTAAATCCTGGAAGCAGTTTGTATACCTATGAATAGACTATTGGATAAATAAAACATAGCATCTATATATAATAGGATACTACTATGCAATAAAAATGATAAATTTGAGGGATTTTTGGGAAAATAGATGCACTTGAAAATATTATATTGAGTGAAGTCAAATCAGATCACAAGCTTAAATACTGTATCATATTTCTGAGTGAGGTAAAGTATAAACAAAAAAATAATACAGGATGGATAGAAAGGGCAAGAGATCAGATCTCATCCAACAGGGAAGTGGTCCAAAGGAGCAAGGAGAAGGAGAAGGGGAAATAGGAGAAATTTTCAGGGCCCTAATAACTCCAATCAGTGTAAATATTATATGTTATAATATGTGCTAGGACAAATAATATCAACAACTAAGTAAAAAGTGAGGGGAGTTGGTGGAAGAGAGAGGAGGGGAGGGAATTTCAAAAACACAAGCCTGAAATATGTACTTGTCATCCTCCCCAAGATGACTGCATATATTGCAAACACATACTAAAAAAAAAAAGAAGTGAGTAAAAAGAAAATTCTCTTTATTGGAATTAAATTAACATAAACCTGAAGTAGTTTAAATTAACATATATACTATAAATCAAAGCAATGACTAAGAAAATTGCTCAAAATGTAGTGAGAATCATTAAAGGAATAAAAGATTACACTATATATCTATGTAAAACAAAGACAGCAATGGTAAAACAGAAAAAAATAATGAGGTATATACAAACCAAAAGCATAATATAAGTATAAATCAAAACACATCAATGATAGCATTACATGTGAGTGAATTAACCTATCCAAGCAAGTACAGAGATGTCTGGATAGAAAAATAAGACCCAACTGTACTTGTATATGGCCTGTAAAAGGCATACCTTACATTCAGATGCAAATAGTCTGATGGTAAAAGAATGAAAAACGGCATATGCAACCATAGCCATAAGAGAGTGGGAAGAATTGTACTAATATCAGAAAAAACATTTCATGTGAAAAATATTGCTGGAGATTAAGAGATATTTTATAATGATAAAAGTATTAGCAGAATCCCAAAACACATGAAGAAAAAAATGGCATAATAAAAGGAGAGAATTAAATCTCAATAGTCAAGAATTTAATATCAAGCTTTGAATAATGGATTAATGGACAGAAGATCAATAACTGTGTATAAAATTGAACAAAAATATACACAAGGTAGATTTAATGAATATCTATATGACAACTTACCATACAAGTAAATACCTATTCTTTTTATGTGCATGCATAACTCGGCCCAGGTGAGTTCATATAGGTTAAAAAACAACACAGAATACATGTAAAATTACAGATATTGCACAAATATATCCTTTGATCACAATGATAGAATTTCATTAGAAATTAATAGTAGAAGGAAATTTTCTAAGTACTTAAATGTGTGGGAGTTAGCTGGATGAGGTGAAACATGCCTATAATTCCAACAACATGAGCGATTAAGACAAGAAGATTCAAAGTTTAAATCTTACCTGGGAATCTAAGCAAGACTGTATCTCAAAATAAAAATAGAAAGGCCTGGGAATACAGTACAGTGCAAAGCCCTTGGGTTCAATTCCTATTATTGCAAAAACAAAAGTGTGGAAATTAAGCAATACAATCTTAAATATCAAAAACATTTTAGAAAAAAATCACAAGAGAAATTAGAAAATTAGATGTTGAGACAAATGAAAACAACATGCCAAACTCACAGATGAGCACTGAGCACTGTGCAGAAGGAAACTAGCCATTGTAAAATACCCTCAAATCAGTAAGCTTTACCTTAAACTAGAAAAACAAGAGCAAGTGACACCAACACCAATCAGAAGGAAAGAAATAATAAAATTATACTGCAAATAACTAAACAGAAACTGCAAAAACAAAAACAAAAACAAAAACAAAGAAAGAAAGAAAAATCAACAAGCCAAAGTTATTTTTCCAAAATAAACAAACTGGGCCAGGGATTTAGCTTAGTGGCTCCAGCACTTGCCTTGCAAGTGCAAGGCCCTGGGTTCGATCCCTGGTAACTACATACAACAACCAGCAACCAGTACCACATACACAGTGTCAGGCGTGGTGGCTCACGCCTGTAATCCCAGCACTCAGGAGGCAGAGGCAGGAGGATTGCTGTGAGTTTGAGGCTCATCTGGGCTACATAGTGAGCTCAGGACCAATCTGAACTACAAATAGAGACCCTGTCTCAAAAAAAAAAAAAAAAAGACAAACTGAAACCTTTTCATTAAGTCACTAAAGACTACATATAAATCACTAAGACTAGAAATATAAGAGAAGATAGCACTAATTTACACAAGTTAAAAGTATCATAAGGGAACTTATGAACTATATTCCAACAAATTAATGTAAATCAAATGTAAATCAAATGGGCAAATTTCTTCAAAGACACAAACAACCAATAATAGTGGAAAAAACCTGAAAGTCTGTAAAAAAAGATTAGATTAATAATTTGAAAACCTTCCACAAAAAAATACCCTTGTCCAGAAGATTTTTTTTTTTTTGAGATAGGGTCTTGCTTTGTAGTTCAGGCTGGCCTTGAGCTCAGCCTCGAACTCACAGCAATCCTCCTGCCTCTGCCTCCCAAATTATGGGATTACAGGCATGAGCCTACCATGCCCAGAACTGTGGTATGTGGTACTGATTGCTGGTGGGTGTGAGTCACCATGCCCAGTATTGCTGTATGTGGTTACCAGGAATTGAACCCAAAGCAGGCGCCAGAACCACTGAGTTAAATCCCCAGCCCCAGAAGAATTTTTAAAATAATGTGGAGTACTATGCAGCCATAAAGAATGATAAACTAGAGGCATTGATAGCTAAATGGATGCATATTGAGGCCATACTCTCATGTGAAATAAATAGGACACATCTGTGTAAATACAGAATTTTTTCTTGGTGTGAGGAATTGAAAGTGTGAATGAGGACCATAATGTATAATATATATTGTGAAACAGGAAGAAAATGTTCAAGAGAGAAGGGGATCTGGAAAGGGGAGGTACGAAAAAGGAAAAGAAAAATATGAGAGAAGAAGGTAAAAACAGAAATGTAAATGGGTAGGGGTAGAGGGTTGAGGGGAGGGCAGGGGAGTAGGGTAAAAATAAGGAGGAAGATATGTCATTTACAGGTACAAGATCCCAGTGATGAATGTCATTATATTGTGTACCTAAAATGTACCAATAAATAAAAACCTCTCCAAAGAATATCCTGATCAGATGCCTTTCTAGTGAATCCTAATTAGCACTTAAATATAAATTGATACCAATCCTTCACAAATTCTTCCAGAAAGTAGAGAATAATATAGCAATTTAACAAATGATCTAGGGACAGCCATAGATAGATAGATAGATAGATAGACAGACAGACAGATAGATGGATAGACAGACAGACAGATAGACAGGAGGATGAAGTGAGAGAATGAGAGAGAGAGAGAGAGAGAGAGAGAGAGAGAGAGAGAGAGAGAGGATGTATAGAGACCTCCACTTCAGAGCATCAAGATCAGAGACATACTTACAAGAGTTAATATAAATTTTGGAGGGCTGGGGATTTAGCGCAAGGGCCTGGGTTCTATTACCAGTAACCACATACAACAATGCTGGGTGTGGAGTCTCATGCCCAGCAGCAATCAGTAGCACATACCACAGTGCTGGGTGTGGTGGCTCATGCCTGTAATCTTAGCACTTGGGAGGCAGAGGCAGGAGGATATCTGTGATGTGAGTTTGAGGCTGAGCTCAGGGACAGCCTGAACTACAAAGCGAGATCCTGTCTCAAAAAAAGAAAGTAAAGATTCCCAGCAGAATAAGAGAAATACTTGCAAATAATATACATGATAAAAGGACTATATCTAGAATTATAGGGGACTCTAAAAGTCCAATAATAAAAGGAAACCCACTTGTTAAAGGACAAAGGATCTAACAGACATTTTTCAACACACACATACCTAGATCTGTAGAACATACTTGTGTTCCCAACTCAGGAGGCTGGGAGAAGTTTGTAGGAGTTGAGGCATGAAGATTACTCAAGACCAGGAATATGATTCCAGCTTGAGCAACATAGGAAAGTTCTCTCTTCAAAAACATTCAAATGGAAACAAGTATATGAAAATATTCTCATCATTAATCGTTAAAGAAGTGCAAATTGAACCACATTTGGATGTTACTTCAGAATCACTGGAATGGCTGTGGAAATAATAATTTAAACATACAGTAATATATTGGTAAGAATTCAGAGAAATAAGAACTCATACATTGCTGGAAGCACTACACATAATAGCCAGATATCAGAAAAACTCAAATGTTCATCAATACTGGATGAATAAACAATATGTGATATATTCTTACAATAGGTACTTTTAGGCAAGAAAAAAATCAAGCACCATATGTAATAAGGATGCTTTCATTATGAGAAGTTTAAAAATAGTTATAAAAGACTAATTTCATTATTCACTATAATTAATAGTTATAAAAGACTAATTTCATTATTCTACTTACACAAAATGTTAGTAATATGCAAATACACTATGTACATTAATGATTCTGTATGAGAAAATGGAGAAATCACTATTAATAGGTATGAATTTCCTTTGGGGGGTGTTAAAAATATTCTAAAATTAAATCATAGAAATTCTTGTTCAATTCTGTTGAGCACATAAAAATCATTACATTATTTACTTTAAGTAGATAAATTTATGGTATATAAAGTATATATCAATAAAGCTATTGGAAAAATAGCCCAGCTTCTATGTCTTCTTTTTTTCTTTTTCGGTACAAGGGATAGAACTCAGGACCTTGAGCTTGTGAGGCAGATGTGGCACCACTGAGCTAAATCTTGGCCCCCATTTCTTCTTTATTTGGAATTTTCTTAAAGATAACATTTTACAAACCCATAGTACATTTTTGAAAAAAAGGAAAAATTGACACTAGTACAATTTATTTACTAAATTGTAGAACTTACTAAGATTTTGCCAGTTTTGACATGCATTCTTTTGTGTACTGTACTGCAAATGTTTATCACACAAGCAAATTTGTGTAACTACCACTAAAATTGGATACAGAACTGTTTTAAAACATGAAAAACCTCCTTTGTACTGCTCCTTAATAGTCACACCCTTATTCCAGCCTCGACCCCTGAAAACCACAGACCTATTGATAATGATTTTGTTGTTTGGAGTATATTATATTAAAAAGTTGTAAAGTGTATAACTTTATAAGATTCAGTTAGTTACTGAATATATTTTCGAAATCCACTCAAATCAGTTATGAGTATCAATAGTTCAATCTTTTTAAAAAATAGGTAAAGTTTCAGTTTTTAGATTACTATAGTTTGTGTATTCATTCTATTGAAGGATATTTGCCATGTTTCTAGTTTAGCTCTAAAAATAAAACTGATATAAACATTTATATATAAAAAATGAATAAACATTCATATATAGATTTAAGTTCCTTTGAATGAATACCCCAGAGACTGCTTGCTAGAATGTATGGAAATTTATGTTTAGCTTTGTGAGAATCTGTCATATTTTATATGAATCTGTGTTTAGCTTTGTGAAAGTCTGTCATATTTTATATGAATCTGCAGAGGGGTATACTAATCTACATTCCCAATGAAAATATATAAATGGTCTAATGATTATTAATAAATCATTACTCTCGGAAGCACTTAGAATTGTGTTGCGTACACATACAAATCATTAGTACCATGCCTTAGTAATACACAAATATATATTTAAGCATTCTGACACGCATCCAGGGGTATCTCATTGTGGTTTTAGTTGGCTTTCCCCTAGTGCTTATTGATATGGAACAACATTTTATGTTATTTTCTTTTTAAATTTTATTTTTTTCTGCTTATTGATGCATTTCTGCAGTACATACTGATGACATTCCTTGTGAGAAGTTACTACACGTATTAACACATTTCAATTATCTTTGCATCCCCTGTCCCTTCCCTCCCCACCCACCACTTAGCTCCCTTCCCTTCTGCAAAGGATCTCTCCCTATTTCCTATTATCTACACCCCACTTTACTCTATATTTATATTTTGGGTTTCACATATAAGACAAACCACAGGAGATATACGCTTGTATGTCTGATTTATTTTACTTAACATTACGGTCACAAGGTGCACCCATTTTCCTAGAAATGACTCAAGCTTATCCTTCTTTTGGTTGAGTAGTGCTCCATGGTATATAGATATCATATATTCTTATCCATTCATCTGCTGGTGAGCATACAGGCCAAGTTCTAAGATTTACTGAGTACGAACTGTGCTGCTAAAACCACGGAATGATGCCTCTGACTCTTTCTGCAACGCTGTGTCTGGATGTGCACTTGTGCCAAACTGCAGCTGCTTTTCTCTACCGTCCAAGTAGCTCACCAGGATCATAAACTCAGTTCCAGGAAAGGACTGAAGGGACTAAGCTTAAAGGGGAAGCAAAGACACTCTATTTGAAAGAAAGAAAAGAAGATGGGGACATAATGCTACCCTGAAGAAGGGAAGGGGGCTCTGGAAAGATGAAAGACTGGTGGGCCCTTTGTTCTTGGCTGCCTTCATTGGGTGCCAGGGCCCTTCCCCCTACCTGGAACATGTCAGAACCCATTTGGTTCTCTGGACTGCCATAGATGATCTCAGGCCCCAAGACCCCTAAACTGGAACATCATTGCCTAGGCGTACATTCCTATGTGGCCTTTATTTAGTTTTCTCTTGCCCTGTCAGGCATTATCCAGAATTTATTGGTCAGTTAAAAGGGACTTTATATACAAGGTCAAGTCAGCAGTCAAGTAAAAGAAACAGTGAAAGAAAAATGTGTGTGCACACGTGTGTGTGCATGTGTGCACTATGTACTAAATAAGAGCTGTCTTTTAAGTGGTCACCCCATTTCTCCTTTGCATTTTATTGAACATGGGGAAGGGTAACTAGGCAAACCTAGGACACTGCCTATTGTATTGGTGTTCTCTTGTGTTATTAATTGCTCTCTCATAAAAGTTTTAATTCTTTCTGGCCAAGAGGCCCTTATTTTATATTTATTTCTTGTCTTCAGACCACTTTCCCCTCAAGGAAGATGCCCAGAATAGCTGGGTCTAATGGAATTTTTGTTTTTATTTTTCTGAGGAATTTCCATACTGATTTCCAGAGTGAAAGTGACAGTATATATCCCCACTACCAATACTGAAGCCTCACCAGCATTTGCTATTATTTGATTTCTGGATGATAGTCATTCTTTCTGGAGCAAGGTAGAATCTAAGGGTTGTTTTAATTTGAATTTCTACAATGGTTAGATATTTTGAATATTTTTTCATGTATTTATTAGCCATGTATTCTTCTTTTGAGAAGTATTTATTCATTTCACCTGCTCATTTTTTATTGCATCTTTTATTTTGTGGATCTATTTTTTTTAATTCTTTATCTATTATAGATAGTCCTGTCCTGAGGAGTACCTGGTAATTTTTCTCCCACTCTAGGTTGTCTCCACTCTGTTGGTTGTTTCCTTTTCTGCACAGAAACATTTAATTTGATATGATCCTGTCACAGGACTGGATCTACCCATGTTCCTGTAGCAGAGATGAGGAAATTAATCCAGTCTAAACATAGAATATCTAGAGTTTTATTGACTCTCATCAGCAAAAAGAATTTTTAGGACTACTCAATAAAAGGCCTGGGAATGATTTTATTAGGCAGAAATTAAAATTAAAAGGTACACACTCAAAACACTACAGTGTGGGCCCTAAGAGAAGTACCTTATGCGCTGGAGCTCAGTATATCTATGGAGCTCTGAGGATATTTTTATAATGGGTAATCTAGGATGTGTATTCTCACTGTCTGTCAGATGACCTATTTTGCAGGCTTTGTTAAAACACAAATCATTGATATATGTTTGAAGTTGAGATATGTTGCCAAATTATATTTTTACTTTTAAAAGTGAAGGAAGAAACATAATTTGCATGTAAAAAGGTCAAATCTAGAGCCAAATTTATAGATTTAAGATACTTAGGAATTCTTTGCGTGAGGTTTTTAGTTTGCTATTAATGTTAAAATGTAACAGCTAACTCAGTTTTGTTGTACAGATTTTTTGTAGCCCTTTTAAGAACTTTTTTTAACCTAAACATTGTTTGGAAATTAAGATTTGAATCACTGCCAAGAGAATAACAGCCCATTACCTCATGAAAATATACAAATATGCTCACGCTCATAAATGATTAGAGGAAAGGAATAAAAGCAACAACAAAGACATGTCAATTTTTAACAAGCCAGAAAGGCAATGTTAAAAAAAAAAAAAAAGCCTGAGAGAACCAGTATTGTTGGAATGAGACTAAGTCAACATTCTTAAGTGTCCAGAGAAAGAACGTAATGTTGGGAAGAGCAAAATGAAAAATCTAAATGTCTGCAGACTGACCCTGAGGGTGGCTGTTGTGAATTATATGAAAGGCCATGGACACCTTCGGGAGAGCAAACAAGTTGTCACAGTCAGTCCTCACTGTCAATGTGAGGCCACACCAAATGAATCCACCAACACAGACACTGTGGCTTGAGTAACTTTTGTGTCATGAAGCTTTTTTTTAAAGTACAATTTTAAAATCTTGGCTCATTTATCTGATGTTCTATTTTTGTATAACTGCTTTAGACCAAGGAGAGGTGTGGCTCTTGCCTAGTCAGAGACCAAATGTTTTGTCTTGACTGAACTAAAGGAGACATGGGAATAACAGGGGGGTTTTTTGGTTGTTGTTTTTTGTTTTTTTGACACTCTGAAATCAGAGTGCAAGAACATTAGCAGGCCACTGTGATCGCTTCTCCCGTCCCACTCTCACGCCATAGATCATATTTATTTTCCATGTCCAACAAATGTACATCCTTCTTGCCTTTTTCATGTGTCTTGTCCAGTTCTTTGTTCAGGACACCAAGAACTTGCAAGTAATCTCTTCAGGATCCAAAAGCTAGTAACATTTTCCTAGTGAGTGCAGCCAGAAGAAGTTTAGGTAATTGACAAATGTGTCTGTAGGCCTGAGCAAAGCGAAGGGAACAGAAAATGAAGGGCAATAAAAACCAGTGCTACTCAAACTGTCTGTGGAAAAGGACCACCTAAAAGAGGAAAGCTATTCCTGTCAGTCTCAGGAAGGCCTGAGGCTTCTTGTCAAAAGGCTTCAGGTGCAGTTAAGTAGAGTCAGAGGTACAGATAAGCGGAGTCACTACTGAATCTAGACTGACCAGTTTAAATGAACACCTGTGCTAGGGTTCCTGCTTTTAACTGGATGCATACTGTGGATAATTTTCCTAAGGCTATAGTTCTCAGCCTCTTGGTAGCTTATCTACTATCTCTCTTCACCTTTTTTTTTCTTTCTTCTCTATGGAAGCAGGGAAATAAAACTTAGTCAAACATTTCTTCCAAATAATAGCACAGAAAACGACTGTCTCTAACTGAATTGGTCATACTCTGCTTTTCCTTTAGCATATGTTTCCCACTCATAATGATAATATTAATCATGAGGAATTTGTACACACACAAAATCTATTTTAATTATTTTTCCCATTACCCTCCACTCTCTTCAACTCTTTAACCTTCCTGTTTTACTAAAGCTTTATCTCCATTTTTCAACTCTCTTTTAAAAAAAAAAATCTCTTGCCCCTTTCTTCTCCATTATTCCCTTTCCCATTAGAATAAGCTGTTGCTACTTCCCAGTCTCTCTCTTGTTTTGCTCTTTATTTATACCTTGGGTTTCTCAAACAAGAGAATATGATATTTGAACTTGTGTGCCTGATTTATTTCATGTAAGATTATGGTCTCAAGATGAATCCATTTACTTAAGAAATGTCTTGTTTATCCTTCTTTATAGCAAGGTAGTACTTCATTATATTTTTTTATACTTCATTTTCCTTATACATTTCGTGTTGAAGGCCATATGGGATGTTTCCAAGATGAAACTATTATAAAATTGTGTTGCTTTAAACATGGCTATGGATGCATCACTTTGGTATGATGACTAACTTTCTCATAAAGATACCTAGAAGGGGAATATCTGGATCAAATAAAACCTCTAGCTTTAATCTTTTAAGGAATCCTTATACTGATTTCCATACTGATTTTACCAATTAATACTTCCGCCAGTATCAGAGAAAAAATTCTTTTTCCCCAAGTGCTTCATCATCATTTGTTATTGGTTGCTTTGTTTGTTTGTTTCTTTTTTTTTTTTTTTTTTTTGAGACAGCGTTTCACTTTTGTAGTTCAGGCTGATGGTGAGCTCACTGAGCTCAGGCAAGCCTCCAGCTTATAGCAATCCTCCTGCCTCTGCCCCCTGAGTGCTGGAATTACAGGTGTGAGTCACCATGCCCGGAGCTTGGTTGATTTCTTAACGATAATCATTCTTTCCAGAGTGAGATGAAATCTCAGTGTTATTTTAATTACAGTTCTCAAATGGCCAAGAGTATTGAATATTTTTTTTCATATATTTATTTGCTGTTTGTACATCTTATCTGAGAAATGTCTATCATTTCAGATTCCCCGTATTTGGACAGGGTCTTTAGATATGGGGAAATCTAATTTTTGGAGTTCTTTATATGTTTTAGATATCAGTTCTCTGTGTGAAATGTAGCTGATAGAAATATTTTCCCATTCTGTGAGTTGTCTCTTCATTTTGTTGATGGTTTCTTTTGCTGTGTAAAAGCTTTTTATTCTGATATGCTTCCATCTGGTGGTTCTTTATAATATTTCCTGTGCAATTGTGGTTTTGTTCATAAAGTCTTTGCCGATAGCTATGTCTTCAGCAGCTTCACCTATTCTATTTTGCAGCAGATGAAGTGTTTCTGTTTCAACATTTAGATCTTTGATCCATTTTAATTGTATTTTAGTTCATGGTGGGAATTATCAGTCTAGATTCAATCTCTGGCATATGGAAAGCCAGTGTTCCCAGCATGGTTCATTAAAAAGGTCATCATTCTTCCAGTGAAGGGATTTGGCCCCTTTGTCAAAGAAAAGGTAGCCAAGTGTGCTTGGAGTTATTTCTGCATGTTGTCTTATGTTCCATTGATCCTCAAGTCTGTTTTTTTCCCCAATACCATGCTTTTGTAACTATTGTAGTTTTGTAGTATAATTTCAAATCATGAACCACGTTGCCCCCTGCTTTACCCTTGCAGCCCAAAATTGCTTTTGCTACCCTAGCTCTCTATTCATTCCATGTGAATAATGCTACTGGCATTTTTATTGTGATTGCATTAAATCTGTATGATAATTTTAGTACAACCATTTTTACTATAATGATTCTTCCCATCTAAGAACAAGGAATATCTTTCTGTTTTCTAATAACCTCTTTGAACTCCATTTTTTCAGAATACTGTACTTTTCTCAGTTAGATTTATTCCTACGGAGTCCATTTTTTCTTAATACTATTGCAAAAGGCTTGGTTTCCTAATTTCTTCCTCAGTGAGTTTATTATTGGTGAACAGGAACGCTATTGATTACTGAATGTTGACATTGTATCCTGCTATAGTACTGGATTTGGTTGTTAATCTAGTAATTTTTTGGTAGAGTGTTGAGGGCCTTTGATGTAGAGGTTCACATAATCAATAAATAATGATAATTTTTTTTTTGAGACAGGGTCTCATTATGTAGTAGAGGTTGGCCTCGAACTCATCTTAATCCTCCTGCCTCTGCCTAAATAATGATAATTTGTTTCCTTTCCTATTCATATTCCTTTCACTTATTTCTTTTTTTCTAATCACTGTAATATTTTCAGAACTATATTGAACAGTATTGGTGTGGGCATCTTTGTCTATTTCCCAATTTTAAAGTGAAAGCTTTCAGCTTCTTTGTGTTTAGCATAATAAAGGCAAATGATGATAATTTAACTTCTTCCTTTCCTATTCATGCTCTTTTTCTTGTCTAATTGCTCTAGTTAATGTTTCAGAACTACATTGAACAGGAGAAATTATAGGGGCCTCTTTGTCTTCTTGATTTTAGAAATAAAGCTCTCAATATTTAACCACTTAGTATGATGTTGGCTGTTTGTTTGCCATAGATGATTTGTATGAGATTGAGATAAAGATCACCTATTCCCATTTTAATTAGTGCTTTTAACATGAATTGCTATTGGGCTTTTTCAAGTGCATTTTCTGCATCTATAGAGATGGTCATGTGGTTTCTGTCCTTGGTTCTCTTATTGTCATATACATTACATCTATTGATTTGCATATGTTGAACCATCCCTGCACCTCTGGAATGAACCCTACTTGGTCATAGTATATAATTTTTTTATGACTTGCTGTATTCTATTTGCATTACTTATTGAGGATATTTGCATTACTGATCTATGAAATTAATGGCATGTGGGCCGAGGATTTAGCTCAGTGGTTCCGGTGCCTGTCTTGCAAGCGCAAGGGCCCCGGTTTGGTCCCCGGTAACCACATACAGTACTGGGTGTGGAGACTCATGCCCAGCAGCAATCAACACCACATACCACAGTGCCGGGTGTGGTGGCTCACGCCTGTAATCCCAGCTCTCGGAAGGCAAAGGCAGGAGGATTGCTGTGATGTGAGTTTGAGGCTGAGCTCAGGGCCAGCTTGAACTACAAAGCAAGACCCTGTCTCAAAAAAAAAAAAAAAAAAGAATCGCTTGTAATTCTCCCTTTTGTTTGGGTCCTGTTTGGTTTTGGTATTAGGGTAATGCTTACTTCCAGGAATAACTTTGAGAGTATTATTTTCCTTTAAATATCATTAAAGAGTTAAAGGAATACTGGCATTAGATCTTTTCTGAAGTTCTTGTAGAACTGACCAGTGAAACTGTCAAGATCTCAGTTTTCTTTCTCAGTTGGTAGATATTTTTATTCCTTCTTTAATTTCATTAACTGATATTGGGTTATTTAGAATTTTTATATATTCTTGATTCGTCTTTTGTCGTTCATGTATATAGGAACCTATCTATTTCTCCTGAATTTTCTATTTTATTAGAGTACAGATTCTTCAAAAATTCCCAGTGACCTGAATTGTTGCAGGATGTATTGTGATTTTACCATTTTCATTCTTAATTGCATGGCTTTGGCTCTGTTCATTGTCTGCTTTGATAAGATTTGCTATGGGGTTGTTTATTTAATCTTTCAAAAAATCATCTCTTCGATTCACTGATTCTTTGAATTGTTTTTAATCTCAATTGCATTAATTTTTCCTCTGATCTTCATAATTTCCTTCTTCATACTAGGTTGTTTGGGTTTGCATTGTTCTTGTGTTTTGAGAACCTTGAAGTTCAACATTATACTATTTATTTTAGCTTGCTGTTATTTGATGTGGGAATTCATCACTATAAAATTCCTTCTTAGGAGTGGTTTCACTGCCTCTTATAGGTTCTGGTGTGTCACATTGGCATTATTGTTTGATTGTACAAACTATCTAATATCTCTTTTAATATTATTTGTGATCCATTGGTTATTCAAGAAAGCTTTATTTCGCTTCCATTTGTCTGCATAGGTTTTGTGATTGCTTTTGCTATTGGTTTCCACTTTCATCACACTATGATTTGGTAATGCACACAGGATAATTTAAATTCCTCTTACATTTAGTGAAATATGCTCTATGAGCTAGTATGTGATCTATTTTGGGGGAAGTCTCGTGTGACGTTGAGAACAATGTTCATTCAGTTGTTGGGTGGAATGCTATAGATATCTACTGAGTCTATTGTTCAAAAGTTTGGTTTAGCTCAGATATTTCTATGTTGATTTGTTTTATCTACTGGATCTACTTGTCACAATGGGGTATTGAAGTCCTTTATTACAAGTACATTAGTGCTTATCCTATTTGTCATGTCCATACTATTTGTCTTATGAAGTTTGTTATTATTATATAAATCTAAATCCTATATGTAAATACATAGTATATAACATAGAGTGTTTAATAGTTACTTTATATGCATTAAAATTAATTTTAAAACATTTTACAGCCTAGTTTGTCTTTAGATGTATATACATTTCTGGTCACAGATAGGAAGGACATCTTATAACTAAAATAACATTTATTTAACCAATCACAAACTGATTAACTCTTCACACTCAGTGTAAGTCACTAAAAGCCTAACAATGGGAAATATAAGAAATTATGTTAGTAAAATACAAAACTTTTTTTTTAATCTAGTCTTTGTGGAAAGCATTTTAATTTCTTAAGAAAATGTCATTGCTTTAGACATAGAAAACTTAACCTTTTAATAATAGCCAATCTAATTGCATACATATGTAATTTAAATAACATTTATTGGGGTGGGGCACAATAAGACTGGGGAAAAACCACAGACTCTACCTATTATTGGAGAAAATTGAAGCAAATTGATATACGCAGCTGGTGTCTTAGCCACAGAGGGGAATTTTGTCCATAGTTTATCAGGCCCCACGGTCTTCCACCTAGGGAAATTTTTGAAAGTATTTTCTGAATATAAAATTAAATATTAAGAGATTTAAATGTTAGTCAACTTCAGGAAGTAATTTTAAACTTCATATGTATGTAACTTATGAAAACATATTTGATGAACCAGATTATTTTTTATAAACTTTAATGTGCTTTAATAAATTTAAATTTATATTTAGCATCTGATGACAGATATTGTTATGAACTTCTAAGCATTAATCTTATTTGTATTTATTTATTCATCTTAACAGTGCTTTAGATGACTCATGAGAAGCAAAGAATAGCATAATTAACATTTTAAAGATACATTTATATAAATATAAGAAATTTTTATTTTAACCAAAGAAAAGCTCTCGGAAGTTATTATACACAGAAAACAACACACACTGAATTTATAAAACTATATTTTAAGATAAATATTATCTTGATTGGCTAACAACCTAGATGAAAAAATGTCACCAACTTTAAAAACAACTTTACTTTTTTGTTTGTTTCTTTTTTGAAGCTATGTGGTTCAGGATGGTTTCAAACTCACTGTGTGGCCCAGGCTGGTCTTGAATTGATGACACTCCTGCCTCAGCCTCCCAAAGTGCTGGGCTTGCAAGTGTTCCTCACCATTCCTGGCTAAAACATATATTCTTATGTTACTGACCATTTTAAATTAGCTTCCTGAGAAGCTATGTGAACAAAAAGAATTTGGGTTAATATGACTGTGTATTTATCTATAAGTCAATTTACGTACAACATTTTTTAGAGAATAACATCTGAAAATTATTACACAGAAACATATATTAACCTAAATCATATATAACCTTCATGTTATTAAATTTTAAAGATTTATTTGTAAGACTGATGTAAGCCTTGAGTCCAGCAGGTTTTTTTTAAATGTTTTAATTATGTTTGGTAAACATCAAATATTAATAGAACTACATGCTTTGTTTGTTTTTAATGAAAGACCCTAACAGAGCTAGAAGTCTGTAAATGATATAGAGTGAATAGATGTAACTCTGGAGCCTGCTAGATATTTAAAATGCAAGTTCATGTTCTCTAAAATTGAGGAATGAATTCCAGGAACAAAGAGGTTAAGGATAGGCAGAATTTACTGAGAGAAAAATAGCTTCTGTCTAAGAGAGATAGAAGGGGAAGTAGAAAGTAGGTGGCCCACCAACCCTGCTTCTCAAAGGATCTTTACTGAGCAAAGCCACTAGGTGAAGTGGGTTCAAGGTGGGACAAAACCATGATCAACCAGTAAAATTATAGCAAGTATAGTCACCTAGGTAATATTGATTAAATGGAAAGCTAATCACAAAGTAAGTATGCATGGGACAAACAGGGATTTCTCAGAAGGAATGGGCTAGAGAGGTTTCGACCTTCGACTCACGGGGATTGATACCCGTATAGAATAAGAATCTCCACTGTTCATCTTTAGGGAAAGTAAGTGAGTGTAGTACTTTTGCTCTGTTTGTGATGCTGACCCGCAGTCAGTGCACCTGACTGTCTTTCAAACTGACTCCAGGAGGGCCTGCGCTGTCTAACTGCCTCCAAGATAGCTAGTTAACTTAGCTGGCTATAATATAGGGACAAAAAATAAAAATAAATTGACATAGGTTCAAAACACTTTTTAAATGAAGTAGCTACAGATATTTTAACCAGTTATTAACCTACAAACAAGAAAATGTATAGAACAAAAAATAATTGTGTTAAATCATAGTACTGTCTTATATCCATTGGTCTTGCTGAATTATAATAACTTTTTTTTTAGAGTTTTAGGCTTATAACAATAAAGAGACCAGTCAATTAAAATTTTTGTAGGCATTAGTAATTAACTATCTTTACTTAAGTAAACCATAACAGAACTACAGATAGCTGATCTAGTTAGAAAATAATATAAGGCACTTAGGTAAGGCCCAGGCCTTAGCACAAAAGATGATTGTTGCCTGAGGGTCATGTGGTCAAGGCCAGGCTTCAAGAAAAAGAACAACTACAACTATGTGCTTCCCCTAGGGAGAAACAGCAGAGATTTACATTTGTCGCCATGAGTGGGAACCAAACCTCCCCTAGCCCATTCCTCTTGGGAAATCCTTGCTCGTCCCAAGTATACTTGCTATGAGACTAGCTTCCTCATTTGATCCCCACTTAATCAATATTACCTAAGTGACTATACTTGCTATAATTTTATTGGTTGATCACAGTTTTGCCTTACCTATTAATTTCCCAACAGATTAATATTACCTAAGAAACTATACTTGTGATCTTACTAGTTGACTGTAGTTTTGTCCCACCTTGAGCCCACCTCATTCTGTGGCTTTGATTAATGAAACACCTTTGAGAATCAGGGTGGGTAGGCAAACAGTTGTCTTTTGTGCTAAGGCCTGGGCCTTACCTAAGTGCCTTATAATATTTTCTAACTAGATCAGCTGTCTGTGGTACTGTTATGGTTGACTTAATTACTTTGTAATTCCCTTTCTGTCTCTCTTAGACAGAAGATATATTTCTCTCAACAAATTCTTCCTACCTTAACCTCTATTGTTCTTATAATCCATTCTTCAATTTTTAGAGAACATGAGCTTGGTATTTCAGACATCTAATAGGTTGAGATATAATATTTCATACTTTATCTCCAGTATCATTATCTCTATCAATACTACATGTGCGGCCTGCCCCATCTCAGTGTAGGCATAGAGGGTCATAGGCAGGAAAACTCCTTAAGTTTTCTCCTTAACACCTCAAGTTTTATTAAAATACATTAACAGGGAATCTTATCGAAGTCAGCATTTGGCTCTACAGATAAGACTTCAGCAATTAGAAAGACAAAAGTGGGGTTGGGTATTTAGCTCAGTGGTTCTGGCGCCTGTCTTGCAAGCGCAAGGGCCCGGGTTCGATCGCTGGTAACCACATACCACACTGGACGTGGAGACTCATGCCCAGCAGCAACCAGTACCACATACCACAGTGCTGGGCGTGGTGGCTCACGCCTGTCATCCCAGCACTCGGGAGGCAGAGGCAGGAGGATTGCTGTGATGTGAGTTGGAGACTGAGCTCAGGGCCAGCCTGAACTACAAAGTGAGACCCTGTCTCAAAAAAAAAAAAAAAAAAAAAAGAAAGACAAAAGTAAAGAAAGAGAGAAAAGGAGCCAGATAACACGATTAACATAAGAATTCAGCAGGAAGAGTCCACAGACCAAACAAAGTAGCCAGGAACATGAAACAACAAGGTACCCAGTGCCACTCCCCTCATAAAATGCAAAGGAAATAAAAGGCAGCCACCTAAGGCCTCTTATTTAATACATAAAAGACACTCATTCCGTCACAGGTACATATATACGCATATGTATATTCTCACTTTAGCATCACTATAAGACTGCATCAGATACATACCTTTCCTCTTTACCTAATATCACTCAACTGCCCTTCTATGAAGCTCCCCCTGTCCACACTTATCCATCATAAAAGGACAAGAAGGAATCAAAGGGTCAAAAAACTGGAGACAAATTACGCAGGCTAGGGCCAAAGACAGCCAGATAGCCTATCAGACTGTCACAAGTTCCAGTGTCCAAAGCCAAGCAGGGACCCCAGTCTTAATAAAAAGGAACCAAGGCAAAACCCCACATGTACTCATTCTCTGATGCCTCCTATTCTTCCAGAGTAGCTCTCTCTCTCTTTTTTTTCTACCCCTTTTCCAAATAAGCTATCTTCCTTTATTTTTAAACTCTACCTCTTTAATTCCTTATTGGTACCAAGAGTTTATAATCACAGTAGCTGCGTCTTCCCACACAGCAGTGCTGTGGTGTGGTGTACACCCCTAGCCGCAACATCAGGGTCATGCTGTGTGTCCAGCTTGCACCAAACTGCGGTGACACTGCAGCCCACCTCATCCCTGATCACACTGAGTGTACAGCCCACTCCGCTGGAAGGTCAGGTGCACAGCCCGCATAATGCCACGATCACACCACGTATACAGCTTCCCTACTTCACAGAGGCAGAATGGTTCTGCTGTTACACTAGGGTGAGAGCCATCCATGATTAGCAGCTCTATCTTGTCCCCCCAGAGTTTGAAATGCGCGCATGCGTTCAGCACGGGGCGCGGCTCTGCTCTACTTTGCTTCCCGTGGGTGAGTGGTCCAGGTGTCCTTGCCAATTACATAGAAATCTGCTGCTCATATCCAGAGCAAGTATTCTTGGCACATAGTTATTTTAACCTTCATCAGTAGCTCAGGAAAGTAGAGAACAGGAACTGTACAGTAACGCTGAGTTTTACTAAAAAGTTTACCTGACGGACCCTTATATCTAGGGAACTGTAACATATATAAAAAACATAGAGAGGTTTTAAGAAGTTTAGGATGTCACGTAGCAACTACAAAGCATACCATTTTAGAGAGGGAAGCAAACTTGAGACTGAAGTTGTCATGAGAATATCAGAAACAAGTAAGGTGAAGGGTAGAAACAAAGTCAGTTAGCATTAGAGAAGTAACTCTAAGAGCTTCCAGAAAAAATATTTATAGGCAGGAGTCCATAAGGCAGCCTTAGGCCCCAGTCAGGTCAGAGCAGATATCTGTGAAGGGCTAAAATGGAGCCCTTCCTGCAGGCCTGTGAATCGCCGGTAGCAGTGTGGAAAATATAGAGACCGTAAATTTTCTTTCTCCCACCCACACGGTAGGCACGCAAAGGCCTCCTGTGTTTCCCACCCAGGCACAGGGATACTTCTTCCCAGAGCATGAGACCTTTTGAATTCCCCAGCTCCATGCAGGCCCCTCTACCCATAAGCTTCCTGCCTTGCTTTGAGAAGTAGTATCTGAAAAAATGAAATGATTTGAATCTTCTTTTTTTTTAAGTTTTTTTTTGAAACAGGGTCTCACTTTGTGGTTCAGGCTGGCCCTGAGCTGAGCCTTCAACTCACATCACAGCAGTCCTCCTGCCTCTGCCTCCCGAGTGCTGGGATTACAGGTGTGAGCCACCATGCCAGGCACTGTGGTATGTGGTACTGATTGCTGCTGGGGTGAGTCTCCACGCCCAGTACTGTATGTGGTTACCGGGGACCAAACCTGGGACCTTGCACTTGCAAGACAGGTGCCGGAACCACTGAGCTATATCCCTGGCCCATGATTTGAGTTTTCTGACAGGTGAGAACCCCAGAGTGGGAGTGAAGGAACAAAGGGATTAGGACTTTCTTAGGGCAGGGAGGATGAAACAAAGAAAACTAACCTTGTTGGACTGGAGTCCAGAGCTACTGAAGTTTGTAGATAGAGAGACAGAGAGAGAGAGAGAGAGAGACAGAGAGAGAGACAGAGACAGAGAAAAAAAAACCCAAAACAACAACACAGAGCTACACTTCAGCTGGCAAGAAGTTGAGGGAACTGGGGAAGAAAAAATGAGATGACGAACTGAACCCACTCTAAACAGAGAGTTTGGAGGTGTGCTAACTCTTGTCGCAGAAAAAAAAATTAGGACTAGTCAGTGGGATGGTAAAAGTTTTATTCGACATGAATTAAAAGGTACAGATGCAGTGCAGATGAGGAGGGAGAGACAGAGGCTGAGACCTTATTGCCATCAGAGCTGGGTCTAGGCGGTCCCTGAGGTTGAAGTAAGGAACCTATCCCACCCTTTAAAGTAATTTTGCAGGTTTGCTGACTCTCGTGGCAGAAAAATTATTTCCAACACTTATCAGAAAGAGGTAGGAGTAGGGCTTATTAGACAATTAAAGGACACTCAAGGAGTGGGGTATATTTAAGGGGTGTCTTTAAGGTGGGTGATCTAGACTAGACTGTCTGCTGCCAATTTTTCCGCTTCCTTTGGTGGAGGAAGCATGATTTACAGGTGAAAAGAATAGGTAATTTACAGGTGAAAAGAACTTTTGGGATTCTGAAGGAGTTTCCTGGAAAGGAAAAAGGTTTATCTACAAACTGTAGTTCTTAAATTTAAAATCTTGATTCTCTTGTCTCTCTTCTACCTATTTTTTATTTCTTTGATTGTAGCACTTAAGTTAGATAGAAATGAATATACAGTCAAGAGAGGGACCAGGCTTTCAAGGAAGTCCCTGTGAAAAATAAAGACATAAGAATTGTGACTGAAGTGCACCTGAAAGCCAGGCCTAAGATAAAGATGCAGTGTTGAGGCCTATGTGCCTCCCTAAAAGATAAATGAAACATTGATATTATATCGTAATCAGCATCATTAGACCAACATGCCCAGACAGGCATCAGTTTCTCAGAGCATCTGGACTCATCTCTTCCCTAAAATACCTTTGTTCTTTCTTAATATTTTGTTTACTTGTTGGATCAATATTAGCTAAGAAGCTATATATATTTTTTTTGTTTCTTTGTTTTTTTTGAGACAGAGTCTCACTATGTATTTCAGTCAGGCCTTGAACTCACTACATGGCTCAGGCTGGCTCTGAACTCACAGTAATCCTTCAGCCTTAGCCTCCCAAGTGCTGGGATTACAATTGTGTGCCAGCATGCCTGGCTCAGGCAGCTATACTTATAACCTTATAGGCTGATTGTAGTTGGACCCATGTTATATGCACAATGTGATTTTGCTATATAAATTGTGCCTGACAAAGGACCTTGGTGTCTGTTCCATTTGGAATGCTTCCTGGAAATTTAGCAACTATTCTTCTCTCCTTATTTCTAATAAAACTCTCCTAACTTTTTCTTTTGGTTCCTGACTTCATTCCTTAGTGTTATAAAATCATGAATTTGGCACATTTAACATCTAACATGTCTGCAGTTATATTTCTCCTATATCCATAATGAGGTGGAACAGAAGTGGGACATAGGCTTCATAGTAAGTGTACACTCACCTAAGTGACTCATGCTTATCTGGACTTACTGGTGTAAGAGGTGGTACTGTTAGAAATGAGCCCCCAGACTCAAGTCGTCAGCACTAGACAGAGTACACCCAGACAGCAAGCAAGAAGTCTTGACAAGGTGAGGTTAAAGTTTACTGCTGCAGAAAGGTGCAAGTGTATCAGACACAAGGCAGCAGGTGCACCAAACAGTGGGGAAGCAGCTGGACTTCTGGCTGGACTGAAGGTTCAAATTCTATCCCAGTGGACTAGTATAAGGGTCTCGAGGCATGGGCTGGAGGAGTTCTGGGTGTGGTTGTTAAGGAAAAAAGAACAAGGGGAGACAAGGTGTGGGGAACAGAAGGCCCTTGGTATTGAGCCATGGTGTTCTGTAGCTATGTTCCCAGAATTTAAACTGAGTGGTGTTTCCCACAAGTACCTTCAGGATGGGCCACCTAGAGTGGACTAGAGTCTAAGATGGAGGTGCTCCTGTTTATATCCTTTGAGAGAAAAGATGGGGCCAAGGCTGAGGCAGGATGATAGCCATGAGTTCAAAGTCAGCCTAGGTTATATAGTAAGTTCAAGACCAACCTGAATGACATAGTAAGACTTTGTCTCAAAACCAAAAACAAACAATTAAAGAAGGAGGTAAACAAAAGCAGGGCTACATGGACCGGGATTTAGTTCAGTGGTTTTGGTGCCTGCCTCCAAAGCAAGCACAAGGTCACAGGTTTGGTCTTTGGTACCAAAAAGGAAAAAAAACAGCAACAAACAAATTGGGCTGCAGTTTCTCACAGCTACAATTACAATACAATCTCAAATTATTGTTCATCCCTTAACAGACAGCTAAGCCTGGCCATTTGCATTTTTATTGCGGGCCTTGTTTTTTTCAGATGTGCCCCTAGCCTCAATTCTGGTGCCTTTTTTTACCCCCCTGCTGACTTCTGTGAGAGCCCAATCTATGACTATATAGTTATTTCTTTGTTTTGGGGGTTTTTTTAAATTTTTTTGAGACAGGGTCTCACTTTGTAGTTCAAGCTGGTCCTGAACTCAGCCTCGAACTCAGTAATCCTCCTGCCTCTGCGTCCTGAGTGCTGGGATCACAAGCATGAGCCACCATGCCCAGCACTGTAGTATGCGGTACTGATTGCTGATGGGTGTGAGTCACTATGCCTGGCATTGTTGTATGTGGTTACTGGGGATTGAACCTGGGACCTTGCACTTGCAAGGCAGGTGCCGGAACCCCTGAGGTAAATCCCCTGCCCTATACAATTATTTCTGTCTAACTTAGTTTCCTATAATATTTCCTCCTTTGATGGACAAAGTTTCAATCTAGCTGCTTTAAACTGAGAAGGGTTGGAGTACAGAAGATGCAGTCAGGGGCCTTCTCCAGAGGGCTAATCTAATGGACCTTTGATCAAAAACATGTTAGAATTTAGCAGCTATGAACTCTCTTGAATTTAAGTGCATGAAATGAGGAATTATATATAGTATTGGAAAAGAAGAACTTTGACATATATAAATATGACCAAATAAAATACACATTATACTTTACATAAATTAAATCAATTATATTAAGAAATAAGTAGAGTAGAAAAGGAGTTAATTTTTCAAAGGAATTATGTACTTCATACTCTAAATTATGCAAAATTATCAAATATTCAAATTTCTTAGTGTTTCTTTGCACATACTGGTACGCCTTCCTTCTTTTCTTCACAATAGCACATTTTGGTTTCTAAGAGATCATTTTAAACAATAGAAAAACAGTCAAAACCTGATGTCTATTTCCAAATGTACATTTCAAATTTGATGATATGTGGAGCTCCTCGTGACACTTAGTGAGTCAGTGCCTGCTCAGATTGACTCATGGTGGAAGGCTGCTGAATTCAAGGGGCTGGAACATCTTGAAGATGCAGTGTTTTGCCAACTGGAGCAGAGATGGGCCTCATAGGGAAAACAAGAAAGCTCACTATGGGACCGCCAGGTAAAAGGTGGTAGTTCAGCCAAATTGTCACCATACACCATACTTTGCTAACCTGAAACAAACATTTACACTCAGCAGAATGTTATGCTTTTGCAGTTTTTCAATAAATCTACGTGTCTGAGTTAGTTCAGGACTTCATTTTGGTGGAGTCCTTTGTCCTTCCACAAAGATACTTTCTGTCTCTTGTGTTTTCATTTGTCTGTCTAGCAGGGTTTGCTGGCATAAGCCTGACAATGTTGTCCATGCTGAGTAGCATACTTATGCTCTGTTCTTCCATTCTTGCCAAGTTATGATTTTATTGGTATATTTTAATGTGTGAACACCTGCAAATATTTTAGCAATTGTCTTAATCCACTGAAGATGCTGTAACAAAATACTATATTCTGAGTATGTTATAAATAACACAAATTTATTTCTCAAAGTTTGGAAGTTGGCAAATCCAAGACCCAGGTTCTAGCAGATTCAGTGTCTGGTGAGGGGCTTCTTTCTGTTTCACAGGCGTAATCTTTTTTGTGAGTCATATGGTAGAAAGTACAAGGCAGTTCTCGGATACCTATTCATGAGAGCTAATCACCTAAAGTCCTCACCTCCTATGACCATTATGTTGATGGTAAGTTTTCAACATATGGATCAGGAGGGGTGCATTCTGCCTCGGCCTTCCAAAATGCATGTCCTCTGATGTATATCCCAGTATCATCCAAAGACTTAATTCATTCCAGCCACAAATCACACCTAAATATCATCTAAATCAGTTATGGGCAAGATTCAAAGTACGATTTAATCCTGAGACAAACTGATCTCCATCTATGAACCTATTAAATTAAACCTCTGGGTTTGGGCTAGGAACCCTTGTTAGAGAAACAAATAAAAAATGTAAGAGACAGATAATATCTTTGAGGTGGGTGAGGGGACTCCACCAAAATACATCTCCGAACTGGCTCGAATTCCCAGATTTGGGGAGGAACAACAAAAATGTGGACTTATGCTAAGCACAGATGTTTGTTTAGGTTAGCAAGGCAAGTTAGCAAAGCTTGGTGAGAATTTGTCTCAATAGTCAACTTTAATTAATTGTCCCCTAGGTAAGCTTCCCTCTCTTCCCCATAAAGTCCATCTCTGCTCAAGTTAACAAAACATCTGTTCTTCAGGGGGTTTTGGTTCCTCAGGGTTAGCAGTCTTTCACCTTCTAAGTCAACCCAAGCAGACACTGACCCCCTGGATATCACAAGCAACTCCATATCAAGCAAGTTATGTGCATCTAGAATACAATGAAAGCAAAGGCAAAAGATAGACGCTCTCATTTCAAAAAGGAGAAATGAAAAAAATAACATGTCCCAGCTAAATTCTAAATGCTTGAAACTAATGTTTTTTACATGATAGTTTGCCTTCCCAACTCACTGGGTTGGAAATCCCACTTTAGAGATTTGCTTGCAGGAGTTGCGCTCTCAGGTTTCAGAATATCCCTGTCCCCATGAGTTTGAGCAGTCTCGACCCTGTCTTTGCTGAGTGTAACCTGGACTGCAGCTCTTATGGGTTGGTGTTGGGTGATCTCTCAAAAGGAATTACACTATGGTGTCACAACCAGTCTGCGGTTACGGGGGAGGCTACGCCCTCACAGTTCCACTACGCAATGTTCTCGTGGACATGACCTGTAGCGGCCCAGGTGGCTCCACACTTTGAAATCAAGCTATAGGTAGCCATGACTCCATGGCTTTTGTACTCCGAACACCACTGAAGATGGTACCACAATGTACCACCAGGTTTTACTGCCTGTGCCCTCTGAAGAAGTGGCCATTTTAGACCATACTTTCTTCCCTTTTATTACTACCATTATTTTATAAAATACTGAGTTTTAATGTTTATATTTAGTAATGTCTATCTCTTCACTACCTTTTTATACTTTCTCTCTTCCATTCCCTTCTTTTTGGCTAACTGTAGGGCTCATTCTACTTTCATGTCATCTTTGTTAGATTTTACATATTAGGGAGAACATGTTTTATTTGTCTGAATTCTATTTTTACTCAACATCATGATCTCCAGATCTACCTTTTTTTCCTGAAAATGACAAAATTTTGTTCTGTTTTATGTCTGAATAATACCCAGCTGTGCTCATATACCAATTTTCTTTACTCAGTTGTTTATTGATGGGCACCTAGACCATCAATTAACATAGGTATGTAAGTTCCTGACTTCAGATCTGTACCTGAAGCACTGGAAAATACCTGGAATAGTCAAGGTGCACTGAGCAGAGAACATAGCCTTAAGGAAGTGCCAGGCAGTAAGTACTAAGGCTTCACGGGTACTGTAAGTTTTTCTTTTGAAATAATTCTGCCAGTAAGATTCTGGCACTCTGGTCATGTGATGGACAGAAGAAATGCCAGAAAATTCACAAATATATGAAAATTAAACAATATCTTTCAAATAGCCAGCATGTCAAAGAAGAAATCACAAAGTGAAAAATATCTCGCGACTAATAAAAATGAAAACTAGCATGCCAAAGTTTGGGAATATAGTAAAACCACTGCAAAAAGGGAAGTTTATAGCAATAAATTCCTATATTAAACAAAGAAGAGATCTTAGACCAACAAATTAACTCTATACTAAGCAGAACTAGAATACAAAAAAAAAACAAAAACAAAAATAAAAACAAAAACAAAAAACCAAAGCAAGATCCTGTCTCAAAAAAAAAGAAAGAAAAAAAAAAAAAAGAAAGAAAGATGAACCCAAAGTTTGTATAAAGAGGAGAAGGACTAAGAGTAGAATACACACACAAAAAAGATAAGAAAAACGCAAAGTTAAGGGTGAATTTTTAAAAGATAAAAATGACTGATAGCTAAATTTTAAAAGATTCAAAACTAAAGATGGGGGCTGGGGACTTAGTCAGTGGTTCCAGCGCCTCTCTTGTAAGCGCAAGAACCTGGGTTCGATCCCCAGTAACCACATACCATACTGAGCGTGGAGACTCATGCCCAGCAGCAAGTACCACATACCACAGTGCCGGGTGTGGTGGCTCACGCCTGTCATCCCAGCACTCGGGAGGCAGAGGCAGGAGGATTGCTGTGATGTGAGTTGGAGGCTGAGCTCAGGGCCAGCCTGAACCACAAAGTGAGACCCTGTCTCAAAAAAACCCCCCAAACAAACAAACAAAAAAAAAAAAACTAAAGATGGATACAAAACAGGAGATAGTATAATTGATATTAATGAGGAATATAAGACTACTTTGAATGGTTATACACATATTAGAGAACCTAGAAGGAGTAGATAAATTCCTAGAAACAGGAATCTACCAAGACTGAATCATAAAGAAATAAAATATTTAAACAAACCTGCAAATAACAAGGAGATTGAATCAGAAATCAAAAACCTCCCTACAAAGAAATGCTCAAGTTCCAAGGGCTTCATGCAAATTCTACCAGACATTTAAAAATTAATCCTCATCTTATTTAAACTCTTCCAACAAACCAAAAAGGAACACTTCCAAATTCATTTCATGAGATTAACATTAATGATCATTTAATATTAGTTTAGGGGTTTTCAGAGATATTACAAAAAACAAAAATTATAGACCAATATCCTTGATATAAATATTGATACAAAAATTCTTAAAAAAGACATAAGCAGCAGAATTCAGCAACACATTAAAATGATTGGTCGCTATGACCAAAAGGGATTTATTTCTGGAATACAATACTTCAACATACAAAAATAAATCAATGCAATATGTTACATTAATGGGATAAAGCATAAATAACACATGATATATGAATTGATGCCCCCAAAATCACTTGAATAAAATCCATTGTTTTTCATAATAAAATCATTTAACAAACTAAGATTAGAGAAAATTGCCTTAATACAACAAAAGTCATATATAAAAAGCCACAGCTAGTATCATACTAATAGGTGGAAAATGCTCCTAAGGTCAAGAACAAGACAAGCATACTGGCTTTCACACCTTCTATTCATCATAGTATTGGACATCCTAGCCAGAGTAATTACATAAGAAAAAGAAATAGCTCATCCAAATTGGAAAGGAAGAAGTAAAATTATCTCTGGAGAATACACAGATTAGATAACCTCATATGTAGACAATAGTGAGAAGTTGACAAAAAATGTTAGAAGAAATAAGTGACTTTTGTGAAGTTTCAAGACACACACACACACACACACACACACACACAAAAAAAAAGACCATGTAAAATCAGCTGCATTTCTATACACCAATAATGAAGAATCCCAAAAAACTAAGAAAACAATCTACTTACAATAGCATCAAGCATAATAAAATACTTAGAAATGAACTTAATAAGGCAAAATACCTGCACAGTAAAAACTACAAAATATTTTGGAAAAATTAAATAAAACACACATAAAGGGAAAAACATGCTGCATTCATGGACTAGGAGATTTAATGTTCTTACAACAGATATATAGACCTCATGAGATCCTTACCAAAATTTCCATGTTCCATATTCTTTTTGAATGACAAAGAGATGGAATTAAAAGGCACAAGTTGGCTACAATTAGGTCCCTCCAGAGGATGAAATTCCACAAGTACATGTCTTCTGTTACATAAGTTGAAGTGGAAGGAAAAATACTAGCAATTTTCAGTAAATTTGAGGCAATTTCCATTCTTCTGTCCAACTCTATGAAATCATCTCTATTAGTCACTTTCTGTAACAAGTATCTCAAGTAATCAGCTCATAAAGAGATAAGATTTATTTTTTGTACTTTTTTTGGAAATTTTGGTTCAACCTCAATTGGTGTGCAGGATAAAAGATGCTTAGTTCATTGTGACTCAGAAGCAGAGACATGGAACAGTATCAGAAAGAAAAACCGAAGGACTAGATAAATTTCCCGAGGTTATACTTCTATGAATCAGCCCAGCCACACCCACAGGTATGCTTTACTTATCCCCTGTGAGGCTCCTAAAGCCAATCAAGTTGACAATCTACCTTGACCATCATGCTATCATATCTTTAAATGTAATTTTGCATATATTTTGCTCAGATTTTGTACTTATCTTACTCATATCGAAGTTCTACTGGTTGCCTCACTTTTCTACTGTGTTCAAAAGAAAACGTTGCTCTTGCTGACTTTTTTCTAGTTTTCAGATGCATAAAGGCAGCAATATGAAGCATCTCAGGGGAGTTCGTGCTATATTTACATCTCAAATATTATGGTAGACTGAGGTGATGGCCATGTGGAGGACACATCCTAGTTGTCCTGGGAATGCTGTTGCTATGTGGAATATTTTGAAAATAAAAGTTATGGAGACATGTCAATCTATAGAAACAGATATATATTCCATGTGCTATAAGCAATTCTAAGACAACTATACATGTTGATTCATGAATCTTCATATCTTGGTGGGTTATTGATCTTATTATTATTGTCTTACAGAGGAAGAGAGAGCTTAAAACAACTAGAATTTGGCAGGAACTGAATTGAAACCAGGCTGCGCAAGTCCAGAGATTTATGATTAATAACCTTGCCCTGCCTCTTATAATAACAGATTACCTGTATCTAATTTGTTTAGAAGTAAGACATAGGCTACTGGTCTTCTGTCATTTTTGATACTTATGCCCTGAGAGGCTCTTTTAAGGAAGGTTATAGTCACAAGATGTCATTACAGATTTCATATGTTACATAAAATCTGTTTCATTCAACTGTTTATCTTGAAATAATTTTAAATCCATATTTTATAGTTAGAACATAGGGAAATCCTGTGTACCTTTTATCCATAATACACTATCACAAGGTACTAATGACATTGATATAGTCCAGCTATTCTATTATTTCTCTAATTTTACTAATATTCATTTATGTGTATATATGTGTTAGTTACATGAAATCATATCACATGTGTTGGTTCATGTGTCCACCACCACAGTCAAGATCCTCACAAGCATCCCTTATGTTGTCCATTTATAATCATAACAGCTTCCCTCACAACCCTCTTGGCTCTAACTTTAGCACTGTTACATAAATGGAACCATACCTGGGATAAATTCTGTATACAGGCTTTTATGCAAACCTAAGTTTTCATTTCTCTGCAATCAATGGATCAGAATTCAGTTTCCAGTTCATGTGGTAATTAGATATTTAGTTTTATGCAAATTTCCAAACTGGTTTCAGGTAATTTTAAAAATACAAATGAGATGTTCAGGAGCCTCAGCCCGGGCTTTGTGGTCATCTTCTCCAGCTGAGGAGGTTCCCCAGAGTGGGGAGGGGTGGGGGAGGGGAGTCAACTGCAGCCATGGGGGCAACTGGATCGCATTTCTGTTCCAGGCCCATGAAGCCTCCCATCACCAACAGCAAGCAGCACGGAACAGCTTGCTGCCTTTCCAGAGCTCTGCTGTGAAGCTTCCTGATGAAAAACCATTGCTTCCAATACTAATAACTCAGAAGCCTCAGGCTGCACCAGAAACATTAAAGGACACCATTGGGATTAAAAATGAAAGACCCCAAACATCATTTGTGTGCACTTTCTGCAGTAAAGTTTTCAGGGACAGCTAACACCTGAGGCACCAGGAGTCCTGCCACACAGGGATCAAGTTGGTGTCAATCATTGCAGGTATATTGTCAATAGTCTCTACATGCATCCTCCTCAGGCACCAACCCCAATAGCAGTGCCAGCACCATGAGGAGGCATCACCAAAATCCATACTTGCAGTGTTTGAGGGAAAGGCTTGTCGAGGCCTGACCACTTCAGCTGTCACATAAAACATGTCCATTCAAAAGAAAGACCCTTCAAATATATGGGAATATATACAGGAATATATTCAGAACCTCAGCACAAACATGCACTGCTGCCTCTGCCACCAAAGAAACAGTCTATAGACACACAAGGTGCACCATGAAGGCAAAGTATCTTGTAACTTCTGTGGGAAACTCCTGAGTGCAGCATATATCACCAGCCACTTAAAGACACACAGGAAGAGCCAAAGTATCAACTGTAATACGTGTAAGAAAGGCATCAGCAAAACATGCATGAGTGAAGAGACCAGGCGTCAGAAGCAGTAGCGGCAGCATGTGACCAGCTGGCCAGGGAAGCAGGTAGAGACACTGAGATTGTGGGAAGAGTATCTGTTAAAGCAAGGAAGAAAGAAGCTGCTGACCTGTGCCAAACCTACCAGGTTGCTATGATCCCTTGACTCTCACCACTCCAGTGTAACATCCCCTGTGTCACCTGGGACAATGTCAAACCCAGTTAGAGTGGCAGCTGCAATGAGTGTGAGAAGTCCAGTAAACCTGTCAAGTGGAGTTAATATAACCAGCTCAGTGAACATGGGGCACCCATGACCTGTCCTTTAACCCTCAGTACTCCAGTAAGCCTCCCAACCCGTCACTGAGCTGGTGAATACAGTGCATCTTGTCACAATCACATCTCCAATGAACCTGTTTTTTTTTTTTTTTTTTTTTTTTAGGTTTTTTGAGACAGGGTCTCGCTTTTGTGGTTCAGGCTGGCCCCGAGCTCAGCCTCCAACTCACATCACAATCCTCCTGCCTCTGCCTCCCGAGTGCTGGGATTACAGGCGTGAGCCACCACGCCCGGCACTGTGGTATGTGGTACTGGTTGCTGCTGGGTGTGGGTCTCCAC
>PVIR01010340.1:36750-50446 GCA_004026965.1 Petromus typicus | reverse complement strand
GGGGCCGGGGAGTTAGCTCAGTGGTTCCGGCGCCTGTCTTGCAAGCGCAAGGACCCGGGTTCAATTCCCCGGTAACCACATAACAATACTGGGTGTGGAGACCCACACCCAGCAGCAACCAGTACCACATACCACAGTGCCGGGCGTGGTGGCTCACGCCTGTAATCCCAGCACTCAGGAGGCAGAGGCAGGAGGATTGTGATGTGAGTTTGAGGCTCAGCTCAGGGCCAGCCTGAACCACAAAAAGCGAGACCCTGTCTCAAAAAACCTAAAAAAATAAAAAAAATTTTAAAGAATTAAAAAAAAAATAAAAAGCTGATGAGACAACCATGGTGCCACATGCCTTCAACCCTAGCAGTGGGAGGAGAAGAGAGGAGGATCACAAGTATTAGGCCAGTCGTGGCTATACTGTAAGTTTCAGGGGAGCCTGGCCTATATGTTAAGACCCTGTCTCAAAATTAAAAAAAAGAAAAGCTGAACATAATGGTACATAACTCTAATCCTAGCTTCTTAAGAAGTTAAGACAAGAGGATGACAAGTTTAAGGCCTTGGATAACTTAGTGAGACCATGTCTCAAAATAAATTAAAAAGATGCTGGGCATGGTGGCACATGACTGTAATTCTAATACTCTGGAATGCAGAGGTAAGAGGATCAAAAGTCTGGACTTAGCTTGGGCAACTTAGTGAGACCTTAGTGAGTGGGCTGGGGAAGTAGTTCAGTGCAAAAACCCTGGGTTCAATCCTCAGTGCCACAATATAAATAAATAAAATAAAAGGGACTGGTAACTGAGTGTGGCAGGTGGTTGAGGCAGCAGGCCTGGACTATACCGTGAGTCTCTGTCTCAAAAAAAGATAGGTGGGGTATATTTAGTGGTAGAACACACTTAAGATTTCAATGACCAGTACTGTGTCAGAGAGAAGAAAGAAAGGAGGGAGGGAAGGAAAGAACAGACAGACAAAAAGAGAGACAGAGACAGAGAAAATCAGAAATTCTTCTTTGCCTTTCAGTTATTTCTGTGTCTAAATTCTTGTGATCTAAGGCTCAACAAACAAAATGGGCAACCTTCCTGACTTACACAACAAGGTTCTCAGCTCCACACCTCTTACCTGGAGCCCCTCTGGGTCGGAACATGCCCAGAAGGGGGCCATGGTACACTTGATCTTCCCCTCAGGATCCATTTCAATGTCCCACCAGGAGAGAACCACCTGAGCTCGGCCAGATGCCAAAGGTTCAAACTGTCTGCTATGGCAGGCTGCCGAGCTACTGATCTGCTTGCTGAAGTCCACGCTGTGGAAGAATATTTGGGAACTGAAGCATACTTCAACCTCACACATTCCATTGTTCAGCTTCTGTGACAACATTACCAATGATATTTGACTGCAAAGGACTAGGTTTCCTTCCCACACAAAATACACTGCCAAAGACCCAAACTCCATCAAGTATCTCAAAGCACTGGTCACCTGGGGAGGCTCTTTGGTACCTGAACATAGGTAGCACACTGCTGAGGACAGTGAAGTCAGCTGGTGACACTTGATTCAGCTGGATGTCATAGACGGAGGGTGCACCAGGGCACTTCTCCAGCTCTGAGGGAGGGATAATGATCTGCTCTCCGAGGCTGGTCTGAACACGGACAGGAAACAGCTTGTTCCACGACCACATCCTTCTGGATTCTACCAGCTGTGCATAGACAGTTGCCCTGTGTGGCACTGCCTCACAATTTTCCTAAAAAACAAAACAAAAGAAGAGTGAGAAAAAAATCAGGTGTCTGACCAGCAGTAATCCCTATGGATCAACCTGTGTTGATATCAGACTAATTTATTAATATTTATCATTTTCCCACTTTCAAGTTAATTATAAAGAAAAAAAAGTAAATAAACTTAAAAAGAATACACATTATGCCTAGAATAGTTTGTCAGATAAGTGTCTAGTTAACTGGCACTCTTAAGTATTTAAAAAATAATCCTGAATTGTCATCATGCTGATGAACTACCACACTGATATGGAAAGAAGTCCAGGTCTTACTGTTGAAGTAGTAGTTCCAGCCCTGGGCTCAGAGCGTCCACTTCTTACCCAGTTGGGTAAGAAGACCAAAACTTGTTTACTACAACACCCAAAGAATAAGTGTCTACCCTCAACTGATGTGACCTGCTGGCTTCAGCTGGCACTGCTGATTACTCTTTTCAGTTGGCTGTGGCTCTAGGTCTTTAACAAACCATCCTTCTACCACATCCACTCACTCTGAATCCTCAATAGGCTGGCAGGAGGGACTCAGCAGTGAAGAGGATCCTCATAACCACCACTGTTTGAAATTATAAGCAAAGACTTTCTCTACCTCAGCATTATCTGTTACCTGAGCCAGAAACCTCCACAGAACTAAGGATTATCACAGGCTGTCTAGAGAGGCCCTGGGGGCTGTGCTGAGCCTGGTGACGCATGGAGCAAGCACTGTGCGTGCTATAGCTGAGATGATAGCAACAACCAGAGTGAGGCCCTGACCCCATACCTGCACGAGATGCCTGTGTGCATGCTCATAAGAGGGCAGTGCTCCTTCCCCAATCAGTTCTGTATCAAATAGCTCAGTGACAAGGATGTTGGCACGGCATGGCATATCACCATCTAAGAAAAAAAAGGGAACAGAATCAGAAACAAGCAAGACTAGGAAAAATATTTACAGCAAATGTATAAAACATGACATAAATAGGTCATTTCACTAGAAGTACATACATATGGTGAAAGGTCATGTCTACACTAGCTTTCCAAAGATTCAATAACAAAAAGGATCTATTTTATATATTCACACACACACATATGGACAGCCATATAACATGTGTATTATAATATACATAAATGACTGTGTATATATTATGGAAGGTGTATATATGATAAAATGATAACAACTGATAGATATAGGTTCAGGGAAAATGAGTACCCTCTGTACTGCTTTATCAATATTTCTGTATGTTGAAGATTATAGGGGGACTTGGAAAAAATAATAAGAAAACTATAAATGGACCTAAAAGCGCCTGGTGGTATAAAGCTATAACCGTAGCACTCAGGCAGCTGAGGCAGTAGAATCAAAAGTTTAAACCCAGACTGGACAACTGAGCAAGACTTTGTCTCAAAATAAAAAAAACCCCAAAAAACTAAAAACAGGCTCAGATCTGGGTGTGGTGATGCACACCTATAATTCTAGCACTAGGGAGGCTGACACAGGAGTACTGTGGTGCTCAAGCCTACTCTGAGCTATACAATGAGTTCAAGGCCAGACTCAAACTATATAGAAATCGGGCTGGGGATTTAGCTCAGTGGTTCCTCCTGTCTCGCAAGGGTAAGGGCCCGGGTTGGATCCCCAGTAACCACATACAATACTGGGCATGGAGACTCATGCCCAGCAGCAACCAGTACCACATACCACAGTGCCAGGCATGGTGGCTCACACCTGTAATCCCAGCACTCGGGAGGCAGAGGCAGGAGGATTGCTGTGATGTGAGTTTGAGGCTGAGCTCAGGGCCAGCCTGAACTACAAAAGCGAGACCCTGTCTCAAAAAAAAAAAAAAAACCCAAAAAAAAAAAACTACACAGAAATCCTGTCTCAAAAAAAAATTTTAAAGGGGGTAAGGTAGGGAGAGCTGGAGATGTAGTTTCGTGTGAAGACCTCCAAAAACAAATACAAAAAAACAAGACAACTATAAACACCTAGAAAGAAAATCAAATGAAAGTATGAATAGGGAAAACGAAAAGAAAAAAACATAAAAATTTCCATCTTTAATAGTAAAAATAGGGTCGGGGATTTAGCTCAGTGGTTCTGGCGCCTGTCTTGCAAGCGCAAGGGCCCAGGTTCAATTCCCCCAGTAACCACATACCATACTGGGTGTGGAGACTCATGCCCAGCAATCAATACCACATACCATAGTGCTGGGAGTGATGGCTCACGCCTGTAATCCCAGCACTTGGGAGGCAGAGGCAAGAGGACTGCTGTGATGAGTTGGAAGCTGAGCTCAGGCCCAGCCTGAACTACAAATCGAGAAACCGTCTCAAAAAAAAAGTAAAAATATATGGAAAGCAAAAACTGAAGTTTTTTGTATTTTGATACTACTAAGTGACAAAGAGAAAGAAGACACCAAAGAAAGAAGTTGTTTGATGATCTTCAATTCAGCTCCATAGAGCAAAATAAAGATATGTAACTAAAAATCTCCAGATACCTTCTTTTTCTTTTTTGGAACCAGGAATTGAACTTAGGACCTTGCTAGAGAGGCATAGTACCACTGAGAAAAATCCATGGGTCCGGGTCCAGGGCCAGGACTTAGCTCAGTGGTTCTGGCACCTGCCTTGCAAGTGCAAGGTCCCTAGTTCAATTCCCAGTAACCATATACAACAATGATGGGCAAGGTCACTCATGCCCCCCAGCAGTCAGTACCACATACCACAGTGCTGGGCCTAGTGGCTCATGCCAGTAATCTCAGCACTGGGGAGGCAGAGGCAGGATGGCTGAATTTAAGACCAGCCTCAACTATAAAGCGAGACCCTATCTCAAAAACAAAAACAAAAAAATCCCTGGGCCCAGATACCTCTTATTAAATGGGTATCTTGTCACCAGGCAATGTCCCAAATAACAGCTGTTTTAGGAGTCTTGGAAAGTTTTTATTAACTGCTTCCTAAACTTTTGTGATATATTACTTCCATAATCATAATTTTTAATGAGCCATGGGTAAACAGACTATGGAAGAGGCTATTCATCATAGAGAATTAAGTGTAAACACTTCTAATGGCTCATGAATTCTAATCTGAAGAAGCCCACTCATCTTCCCTACACAGAGAACAAGCTGAATAGATGAGGCTAGAAAAGAGGAGCATTAAAGTGGTTCAGTGAAGGGAATAATAAAGAGGTTGAGGGCCAGGGATTTTTAGCTCAGTGGTCTCGCCACCTGCCTTGCAAGTGCAAGGACCCTAGTTCAATCCCCAATAACCACAAACAACAATGCTGGGAATGGTAACTCACGCCCACCAGCAGTCAGTACCACATACTTCAATGCTGGGCATGGTAGCTGACGCCTGCAATCCCAGCACTCAGGAGGCAGAGAGGCAGGAGGACTGCTCAATTTGAGGTTTCATTCAGGACCAGCCTGAACTACAAAGCAAGACTCTGTCTCAAAAAACTAAACAATAAAAAAAATAGGTAGGTAGAGAGAGGGAGAGAGACAGAGAGTGTGAGAGAGAGAGAGAGAGACAGAGAGAAAGAGAGAGAGAGAGAGAGAGGGGGGACAAACCTGGAGTACTATAGACTTGACCTCAATTCTACTTTCTATCCCTGAGCCTTCAATTCAGACCAAAAATACGTCATTTATAAAAGAGAGGTAATGAGATTTGTCTTATGTGATGGTGGTCAAGACGACAAAGGTTAAAAACGTGCCCTTCCTACATTTGTGTTCAATGGCAGTATTAGGAAAATGAAGGTTAAGAAGAAAGTTCCATCTCCTGGCCTAGAATTTCAAGTGGGCCTGCCCATCTTTTCTAATGTCATGCTAAATCCTAATGGAATACAGTGTTCAAAATTGCCCTTCCCCACAGTCACATCACCTCTACTCCTCCCTGTGGTTGTTTCTGCCTCAGTGAATGGCACCTTTAGCCACACTGCCCAGAAACAGCATCATTTACTAACTTCAGAAGAGCAGGGACCCTGTCTTCCCTCTTTATCATCTTACCCTAGTGCCTAGAATAATGCCAAGTATTCAGTAATCATTAGTCAACAAATACCAGTGGAATTCTTGATTACTCCTTTATCATCTTAGAGTAAATCAATCATCAAGCCCTGCAAGCTCCATCTCCTGAATAATTTTTAAGTCAATTATGTAAGTTAACATAATTTATTGTTCAAATATGTCTCATTAAAATAAAAACAAAGCTTTAAAACCTAGTGGGTTTTTTTTTTCTTTTTTTGACCTAGTGAATTTTAACAAATATTTCTTGAGAGCTTGACATTCAGTGTGTGACTGCTAATATGTGAAAGATGAGAAGGACAGGGGACTGAAAAGGAGCAGTTACCCTAGATGGTTTGTAAGTCTTGCCTAATGAGTAGAATGGATGGATCAGCAACTGCTGATATACACAGTTAATGTGTAATCCACTGAGCCAAAAGTTTAGATGTCATCTGTAAAAACAACTGAGAATAGCTGGGCGTGGTGGCTCACGCCTGTAATCCCAGCACTTGGGAGGCAGAGGCAGGAGGATTGCTGTGATGTGAGTTTGAGGCTGAGCTCAGGGCCAGCCTGAACCACAAAGCGAGACCCTGTCTCAAAAAAAAGAATCACAAATATGATTTGCCTTAAATGAGTGGATATACACAAAGGGTAAAACTCTATAAGGAAAGTTAACTATATGGCTATAAGCTGAACAATTTCCAGGGGGTCACAGGTACCCAGCAGACACCTGAGCAAAATCAGGCCACAAGAGCTGGCCAAAATAGACTTATAGCAGTGGTTCTGAAGAGACGCACTTTTTGAAATAAATAGGACACAGATGTGCAAATACCATATCACTTCTCTGGTATGAGAAACTGAAGGTGTAAATGAGTTCTAAAATGTATGATAGGTATTGTGAAATAGGAAGAAAATGTTTAAAAGGAAAAGGGGGGGAGGGATTTAGCTCAGTAGTTCCGGCGCCTGTCTTGCAAGCGCAAGGACCTGGGTTCAATGCTCAGTAACCACATACAGCACTGGGCGTGGAGACTCACACGCCCAGCAGCAATCAGTACCACATACCACAGTGCCAGGTGTGGTGACTCATGCCTATAATCCCAGCACTCAGGAGGCAGAGGCAGGAGGATTGCTGTGATATGAGTTTGAGGCTGAGCTCAAGGCCAGCCTGAACCACAACCTGCGACCCTGTCTCAAAAAAAAAAAGGAAAAGCAGGTAGGGATAAGTAAAGAAGGGAAAAAAAAATTTGATGGTTAAAAAAAAGGAAATAAAGCTTATATGTGTGAGGAGTTTTAGGGAGAGTAGGGGGAAAAGGGAAAAAAATGAGAATTAAGATGTGTCATGTACTGTTACAAATTCTCTCTCTTTTTTTGTGGTACTGGAAATCGAAGTAGAGCCCATGTGCTTCCAAGGCAGGTGCAGTACCACTTGAGCTAAATCCTCAGCAACAAATTCTCAATGTTGATTGTAATCATAATGTATATATAAAATGTACCAAGAAAATCAATAAAAAAAAAAAGTCATGGAACTTTTGCCCTACTATACCCTCTGAGGCATTTGAAAGCGTGTGGAGACATTTTTGGTTGGCACAAACGGTGGAGGGAAGGACAGTGCTCCTGGAATCTAATGGGTAGAGAGCTGGAACATAGCTAAACATCTTATGCACAGGATAGGGTCCCATAAAACAGATTTATCAGGTCCAAAATATCAATAGCGTTGCTAAGAAACCCTGATTTAGACTTTTAAATCTGCTCCACAAAACTTTAAAACAAATTTCGAAAAGATCAAATTGAACTACAAGTGATTCAACTATATGTCTCAGCTTTTAAAAAACAAACTCCAGCACTCAACAAAGATAAATTTCCAATAACCACAGCATCCAAATAAAAACTACCAGACATCTGAAGAAGAAAAATAATTCACAAGTAGCATAACAATTAATATGACAGGGCCAGGATGTAGCTCGGGGCACTGTGCCTGCCTGGTAAGCACAAAGTCCTGAGTTTGATCCCCAGAACCACAAAAAATATTAATCAACAGAACAAACTCAGAAGAAACAGATGGTAGAAATAGGTTAAGAATACTAAAACTGGGGCTGGAGATTTAGCTCAGTGGTTCAGGCGCCTGTCTTGCAAGCACAAGGACCAGGTTCGATCCCAGTAACCACATACAATACTGGGTGTGGAGATTGAATAGCAGCAATCAGTACCACATACCACAGTGCCGGGCGTGGTGGCTCACGCCTGTAATCCCAGCACTCCCTGCACTCGGGAGGCAGAGGCAGGATTGCTGTGATGTGAGTTTGAGGCTGAGCTCAGGACCAGCCTGAACTACAAAGTGAGACCCTGCCTCTAAAAAAAAAAAAAAAAACATAGTTTGATGACTATTTTGTGTTTCGTTTTTTTGAGGCAGAATTTCTATAGCTTAGGCTGGTCTGGAATTTACCATGCAGCCGAGGGTGACCTCAAACTCATGATCCTCCTATCTTAGCCAGCCAAATACTAGCATTACAGCCATGTGTCACTCTGCCCGGACTTAGTAAGTTTTGACAAAAACACACTATCACTACCAGCATAACAAAATAATAGAACATGTCTATTATGCCCAAAAGATTCCTTGTGACTCTTTTTCTGAGACAAGTTCTCACTTTTTTGTAGTTCAGGCTGGCCCTGAGCTCCCTATGTAGCCCAGGAAAGCCTCCAACTCAGTAGCTCAGACAAGCCTCTATCTCTGTAGCTCACCAGCTATCTCTGTAGCTGGCTTCCACTTTCTTGACCCTAGCCAGTGGTCAGCTCACCTCTGCCTCCAGCACGTTGGGATTACAGGCATTAGCCACCACGCCCAGCACTGTGGTATGTGGCACTGATGGGTGTGAGTTACCACATCCAGCATTGTGGTTTGTGGTTACCAGGGATCGAACTTAGGCCCTTGCACTTGCAAGACAGGTGCCAGAACCACTGAGCTAAATCCCTGGCCCATTAATTTTTTTTTTCTTTTTTTAGGTTTTTTTGAGACAGGGTCTCGTTTTGTAGTTCAGGCTGGCCCTGAGCTCAGCCTCAAACTCACATCACAGCAATCCTCCTGCCTCTGCCTCCCGAGTGCTGGGATGACAGGCATGAGCCACCACACCCGGCACTGTGGTATGTGGTACTGGTTGCTGCTGGGGTGAGTCTCCACACCCAGTATTGTATATGGTTGCCGGGAATTGAACTGAGGTCCTTGTGCTTGCAAGACAGGTGCCGGAACCACTGAGCTAAATCCCCGGCCCTCTGATATTTTTTTTTAAACCACTGTCTAATTTGCTGTTACGTACATTTAGCAAACTACAAATATGCTTTTTTTTTTTTGTTTTTGTTCAAAAACAGGGATCAAACTCAGTCCTTGTGCTTGCAAGGGAGGTGTGGCATCCTAAACTAATAGTCTGGTATTGTGGTTTTTTTAATCTCTAAAAATTCTATTGGATTCTTTTCCACAACTTTTTTTTTTTGTGATGCTGAGGATTATACAGGTTTTTAGTCCGCCAGTGAGCTATATTCCTCACCCCTTTATTTCTTATTTTAAGACAAGGTCTCATTACATTTCTCTGGTGCGACTCAAACTTGTAATATACTGCCTCAATTTCCTTTGTTGCTGAGATTATAGGTATACACCACTGCTAATAATGTGTGTTCTCTTGAAGTCATTCTTCTACTTAGCACTTAACATTTATTTTTTCAGTTTTAGTATTTGTTTTTTTTTTTTTTTTTTTTTTTGAGACAGGGTCTTGCTTTGTAGATCAGGCTTGCCCTGAGCTCAGCCTCCAACTTACATCACAGCAATCCCTCTGCCTCTGCCTCCCAAGTGCTAGGATTACAGGGGTGAGCCACCACGCCCAGCGCTGTGGTATGTGGTACTGATTGCGGCTGGGTATAAGTCTCCATGCCCAGTACTGTATGTGGTTTCCGGGGATTGAATCGGGCCCCTGCACTTGCAAGACATGCGCTGGAACCACTGAGCCAAATCCCCGGCCCCAAACTATAATCTTAAAATGGGCATACTCATTTAGATAAATTATACCTCAAAAATGTTGATTAAAAATGGGACAATGACTTGGGCATGACAGTACATGTCTATAATGCTAACACTCTGGGAGGCTGAGGCAAGAGGAAACTTCAAGCCTACCCTGGACACTTAGGAAGACCCTGTCTCAAAATAAAAAGAACTGGGGGGGGGGGGGCCCTAGTGATTTAGCTCAGTGGTTCCAATGCCTGCCTTGCAAGCGCAAGGTCCTGAGTTGATTCTGGTAACCACATACAACAATGCCAGGTCTGGTGGCTCATGCTTGTAATCCCAGCACTTGGAAGGCAGAGGCAGGAGGACTGCTGAGTTTGCGGCTCACATGGGGTACAGATTGAGCCTGGGCCAGCCTGAACCACAAAAGTGAGACCCTGTCTCAAAAAACCTTAAAAAGAAAAAAAAAAAAAGGAAATGATATGTGCATTTAATGTTTGTTATGTTTTAAAAATAATAGGATACTATTTCCTTCTTTGATACACATTGCAGGTTCTCTATTTTTTTTTTTTTTTTTTTGAGATAGGGTCTCGCTTTTGTAGTTCAGCTGGCCCTGAACTCACTATGTAGCTCAGGCCAGCCTCAAACTCACAGCAATCCTCCTGCCTCTGCTTCCTGAGAGCTAGGATTAAAGGCATGAGCCACCATGTCCAGCATTGTGGTGTGTGGTACCGAGGATCGAACTAGGGACCTTGTGCTTGCCAGGCAGATGCCAGAACCACTGAGCTAAATCTTTGGTCCTTTTTTTTTTTGAGACAGGGTCTCACTTTGTAGTTCAGGCTGGTCCTGAAGTCAGCCTCGAACTCAGCAATCCTCCTGCCTCTGCCTCCCATGATTACAGGCATGAGCCACTACAACTAACATTTGTGGTATGTGGTTACCAGGACTGAACTCAGGACTTTGTGCTTGTAAGGCAGGCACCGGAACCACAGAGCTAAATCTCTGGCCTCTCTCTATTTTTTAAAAAAATGGTCCATTTGTTTGTTTTTGCAGTGCTAGGATTGAACCCAGGAGTCTTGTGTATGCTAAATAACAGCTCAATATATATATATATATATATTATATATATATATATATTATATATATATATAATTTTTTTTTTTTTTTTAATTTTTTGAGACAGGGTGTTGCTTTGTATTTCAGGCTGGCCCTGAGCTCACTATGTAGCCCAGGCTAACCTCAACTCACAGCAATCCTCCTGCCTCTGCCTCCCGAGTGCTGGGATTACAGGTGTGAGCCACCATGCCCAGGACTATGATATGTGCTACCAGTGATCGAACTCAAACTCAAAACTCAGGATCTTGCATTTGTCAGGCAGATGTGGGAACCAGTAAGCTAAATCCCTGGACCTCAAAATATATTTTTAGTGGGAGAAAAAAAGTTGAAGTTAGATAGATGCTTCAATTGCAAAATACAGTATTATAGAAAAACACCTGGCGATATCCATAATCCATTACAGTTTTTTTTTCCAAATTTTTCTACTTTGTTCTCTAAGTATCAAGTGGCATATGGAATTTTATGTGTTTAAATCAAACGCCTAAAATATATTGAACACCTAGAGAGCCTGTGACATCTAGAAAAATATCCAGTGCTGTATATATGCTAAGACATGATATCAGAACTAAAAAAAGCCACTTCCTGCTACCTTGGTTTTACTTCTGTCTGACCAGTCTTGGAGAGATGGCCATACAATAATTCCAACTTGCTTAAAACATACGATGCTTTTGGTATGTGTAAATGCCTATGTACTTCATTAGCTCTGGTTTAGCTGATTTATTTTAACTAGAAGGAAAGTACTAAAGCTGGGCATGGTGGCAAACACATGTAATTGCAGTACTTGGGAGGCTGAGGCAAGAGAATGGACAAAAGTCTGAGATCAACCTGAGCTACATAGTGAGTTCAAGGCCATCCAGAACTGTGTAAGTTCAAGGGCCAGGGATTTACCTCAGTGGTTCCGGCATCTGCCTTGAAAGTGCAAGGTCGTGAGTTCAATCCCTGGTACCACATACCACAATGCTGGGCATGGTGGGTCATGTCTGTAATCCCAGCAATCAGTACCACATACTACAATGCCGGGTATAGTGGCTCACCCCTGTAATTCCAGTACTTGGGAGGCAGAAGCAGAAGAATTGCTTTGAGTTTGAGGCTTGCCTGGGCTACATAGTGAGCTCAGGGCCAGCCTGAACTATAAAGTGAGACCCTGTCTCAAAAAACCAAAAAAACCCCCCAGAACTGTGTAAGTTAAAAAACCAAAATGTGAGGGCAAGAGAGTAAGCTCAAGAGAAGGAGAGTGCTTACAGTCAGCACTACACATACAAGATCTGGATTTATTCTGAGTGAGTGAAAAACCCTTTTCCTGTCTAAAACCAAGTAAAGCTCTGTAACACAAAGCTCTCTAACACATGTGTAAAGATCTCACCTGGTCCTACAGTCACCTCAGTGGAATGTTTGTTGATAACTTTAATCTTATCACTGAAGCCATTTTCCTCCACAATCTTTACAGCAGCATCAGCCATAGGCTTGAAAACCTGAAAATTAGAGACAAATGCCCAAGGAAAAATAAACAATAAATCTTAAATCTCCCTGTCCAAGGTTAGCAAAGTGTTATTTGATTCTAGTCCTAACATTTATAACTTCAATGCTTTATTTTCTAAATATGTGTTATGAAGATTAACATGAATGTATGAGGTTCAAGTTTAACACATGGTCAGGAATTCCCATTATAGGCCCTGCATAGTAGGAATGCAGGGGATCCAGCACTTTTATTTTTCTGAGAGTTCTTAAAAATTACTCTGCTTATACTCCTAAAAGCACCACAACCTTAGTCCATCCCCTCATTCTTGCTGCCTTCTGACCTATCACTTTCCTCCTCCTCTGAATCCGCAGGGCCCATCATTCACAGCCCACCTCTCCTCAGCCTACTAAGAAGCTTAAGCTCTCCCTCCAAGAAGAACCAGGCATGATGGAGCATGCCTATAATCCCAAGGAGGTTCACAAGTTTAAGTCACGCCAGGGCAATTTAGCAAGACCCTGTTCCAAAATAAAAACAAAAAAGGGCTGGAATGTAGCTCAGTACAGGGACTCTGGTTGAACTTCCAGTACTGCAAAAGATCTCTCCCAGAATGTTACGAGGAATGGCTCCTGAAGTTGACTTCTCAACATCTACTCTGCCATTAGGTCATGTGCAATGGTGCAGTAAGGGCGACTTGTGTAAGGGTTCTACTTCTCTAACTGAAGGGTAAATGAATCTCTTTTGATAAATTTTAGCCAATAATACTTGAGAATTTTGCTAGAAATTTCTGGGAAAAGTCTTGCATGCTCTTCAAAAACAGAAAGTGAGGCAGTTAAGACTGGGCTTTCTTGTCTACATGTCTCCAGTGGTTCTTAGAACCATTCTTACTGCCACTAATGGTGACAGCCTTGCAAAGATAGGAACAGCAGAAAGAGAGCGATTTAGGCTCTCACTGCACCTCTAAAGAACCTAACTAATCCGAAGACAACACAAGACCTGGACTTTTTGACCAGATACTTGTCCATACCAGTCTGAGATGCTTTTCATGGCACTTACCAAGAAATCACTGCAACTGATACATAACCCCAAATACTTCTTCCTTTTCAAATGTATTAAAAGCAATCTATAGTCACAGTCTGCAATGTCTTACAATCCATCCACTCCTGAATCCTATTCTCTCCTAAAAGCAGGTTATCAATGATCTCCTGCTGCCAAGTCATCAGCTTTCTTTTTTTTTTTTGGTTTTTTTGAGACAGGGTCTCGCTTTGTGGTTCAGGCTGGCCCTGAGCTCAGCCTCAAACTCGCATCACAATCCTCCTGCCTCTGCCTCCCGAGTGCTGGGATTACAGGCGTGAGCCACCACGCCCGGCACTGTGGTATGTGGTACTGGTTGCTGCTGGGTGTGAGTCTCCACACCCAGTATTGTTATGTGGTTACCG